>JAULJZ010059477.1:0-13605 GCA_032270985.1 Heliamphora pulchella
TATAAATATAAATAAATATTATAATAAAAATTTGAATACCAATTTAAATAATAAAAATACTTACAAATTTTAAAAAAATAAAAATAAAAAATACTTACAGCTACAGGCTACAGCCGAACAGGAACCCCGAAGTCACGAAGTCAAATACAGCCCAAGCCACAACCCTTCAGTTGCTTCACAAAGCCAAACACAACCCACAACCCTTCTCAGTTGCTTCGCACGGTCCACCTCCACCCGATGCCTTCCTTCAGCAGCTTCGATTGCACGCAAGCGGCAAGCCTTGAAGTCTCGAACACAATCGAAGGTTCGAAATCACCCAGATCAACCACGCGAACTCCACTCGAAAGTCGGAATGTCGAATCGCAAATCGCAAATCGCAAATCGCAAGATGAAAGATCAAGCCAAATCGACGCTGGAAGCTTGGAATGGATATGGAACCCTATATCCGAACTAAAGACGATTCGAAGAGCAAGATGAAAGAGATGTTCGGAAGAGGAAAGACGCTCGAGAAAGCAGTTCGTGAAAGCAGAAAGCTTCGAAGACGCCAACGAAAAAGAAAAACGTGAGTTCTCACTTGTCGCCTTGTCGGTGTGTCGGGTGTGTCGGGACCTCGTATTGTCCGTAACGTCCGTTACAGACCGATACACGATCGTTACCCGTTACGGAACAGTCGTAACGGCTGTTACGCTGGGGATTCTCTGTGCAACCGTTTTTTAACAGCGTAACGGGATCGGCGTTCTAATATTCCGTTACGTAACGGCCGATCCGTTACGTAACGGCCGTTATTTAGAACCCTGGATGTAGTATACACGGGGTGATCTTGACAACTACGATAAGGCTTTCGTAAAGCAATAGGAGGATCACTTACCTGATCAGGGACTGGATCCAGCCGAGAAGATACTGACTCAATGAGAGGAGAAGTGGTGGGGCCTGTGAAGACGATGATTCTGAGGATGGTGATATCACAGGTGAATCTAGGGCAGCAGGAGAGGGCTCCTCGGGAATATCAACTGGAGAATTGGCGACGGGAGAAGGTGCCACTGGTAAATCAGTGGAGTAATGGTACATCAGAAACCGATCGAAACCATCATCAACAGTGGATGAAGGTGTAGTGGCTAGGCCATAGAATGAAGCAGACTCAACAAAAACTACGTCTCAGGATACTATAAATCGTCGCAACTCTGGACTGTAACAACGATATTCTTTCTAGGTCTTAGGATATCCCATGAAAGCACACTTTAGTACTCGAGCATCCAGCTTGGTTACATTTTGTCTGGTATCTCTCACATAGCAAACACACCTAAAAATCTTGAGTGGCAATGAAAAAAGAATCTGTTGAGGATGTGAAACTGACAAGGGTGTAGTTCTATGTAGAACAGAAGATGACAATCTATTAATAAGATAGCATGCTGTCAACACAGCTTCACCTCAGAAGACTTTAGGAACTTTCATCTGAAACATTAGAGCACGTGCAGTTTTCAAGAGATGTCTATTCTTCCTCTGAGCCACTCTTTTTTGCTGTGGTGTGTCTGGGCATGACGTCTGATGAATGTTCCCATGTGTACGCAGGTATGTACCCAACACTCCACCAATGTACTCACCCCCATTATTATTACGTAGGGTCTGAATAGTTTTGCCAAATTGAGTTTAAACCTCATTACAAAATGTAGTGAAATAATAGGTAATTCAGAACGTTTCTTCATAAAATAAAGATAAGTAATCCGAGAATAATCATCAACAAAAGTTAAGAAGTACCGAAATCTAAACAAAGATGTAGCAGGACACGGACCCCAGATATCTGAATGGACTAAAGAGAAATGACTCATTGTCCTATTATTATTCCTAGACACATATGGCACACGCAGGTGCTTAGCAAACCGACATGACTCACACTCTAACTGTGTAACCTTACTCAAACTGGGACATAGTGTCTTCAGACTGGGCAATGAGAGATGGCCTAACCGACAAAGTATATTCAGAATTTGATACGATCTCCACGAGCATGCAACATCTAAAGTCTCATCCATCACATACAGGCCACCAACCACCCGTCTTCTACTGATAGTATTCATCGAAACTAGATCCTGAAAAACACAATGATTAAGAAAGAATGTTACGGAGTAGTTCAAATCCTTTTTAATCCTACTCACAGATAGTAAATTAAACGGATTAACAGGAATATGGAAAACATCATAAAGTGTAAGCGATGGAGATAAAGCAGCTACTCCCTGTCCCTTCACTTCCAAGGTTCCTCCATTGGCAACAATAACCCCACTGTGTCCAGGGTCAACTGATAAGATGAATAAGTACCTGTGGAGTGGGTCATATGTGCAAATGCACCCGAGTCTATCACCCACGATTTGGGAGTGGCTATACACGCAGCGGGGTTCCCTGCAACTGTGGTTGAGGGAGCATCGACTGTGTTCTCAATTCTGATCTGGATGAACTGGTCATATTTCTCATGAGTCATATCTATAGTCTTCCTCTCAAAAGAAGAGGAAGGAGCATCATAATCGGCCACTGCATTGGCCACAGAGGATGTAGGACGCCCATGTAGCTTCCAACACGAGCTCTGTAAATGTCCCTGCTCTCCACAATAGTAGCAGGACCTGGTGTCACGTCCACCTCTGCCTTTGCCTCGTCCTTCATCACGGCCTCTACCTCCTCGGCCTCCATAACAGCCTTTACCTCGAAATATTCCTCTACCTCCTCCACGAGATACACTCAGGGCTGTATGATCACTATGGTCAGTAGTTGTACCTCGGGGCTCATCTTTAGTAATTGCTCTGCTCATCCTCTTGAAAACCTCAGATAGTGAGAGAATATCAGACCAAGCCAAAATTTGAGAACGTGCTGAGTTTAGTTGCTGGTTCACTCCAGCTAGAAAACAAATCACCAAGAACTGCATCTTCTGGTCTCTGAACACCTTGTATTGATTGGTAAAAGGTACCAAATGATCATACTCATCAACCAATACCTTAAACTCCGTGAAATAATCTAAGAAAGGTCGCTCTCCCTACTGTATCCTGAAGATGCTCCGCATCACATCATATAACCTGGAAAAATCATTCGTCGAGGCAAACGTCTTCTCAAGTATGGTCCATACCTTTCGGACCGTCGTAGTATTAGCTACCAAAACCTTAACAGAGGACTCCATGGAATTCAACATACGATTGAGTAATCTTGCGTCATCTCGTTTCTATCTTCTATATTCATCATATCCTTTCTCAGGAGGATCTTCAAACAAATGATTCTCCTTTTCCATACCTTTAATTATCAGCAACACATTTTTTCATAAAACATAGGTTTGTGATCCAGTCAATTTCGAATCCATTAATCGTGTGGATGAAAATACGTCCGTGATTCTTTGTGTATCGGTACCCATTTGAGAGTCACCACCTCCTATAGAACTCTCCGTCGACATCCCAATCTATCAATCTCAAGGAATCACACAAACAACCACCCAATAAACAATAAAACACAACTACAACCTTAACTACTCATAAATGGACCACTAGTTACCTTCACATCATCTCCATCGAGTCAAATACACCGCGGCAGCCCCCTTGGATCCTCAAAACTGCACTGAAAATTCCTCTTGGAGGCTGTCAGTACTAGCAATAGTGAAGAGGATAGCCTTGGCAGCCCCTAGATCCTTAAAACAGTGGTTGTGATTTCTCTTGGGGCTGTCGGCTGTGACTTTTAGGGCCTGTCAGGACCTGTCGGCTAGGCTGTATTGGCCACAGAGGCTATCGGCAATGGAGGAAGAAGAGGCTGAAGACTTCGACTAGCCTCTCTCAGCCACAGGCTGTCGGCAATGGAGGAAGACCTGCGGTGGCTGAAACAGGGGCTGAAGCAGGCTAGAGTTTTGGTGGCTGAAGGAGGCTAGGGTTTCATGGAGCCACAGGCTGTTGGCAATGGAGGAAGACCTGCGGCGGCTAAAGCAGGGGCTGAAGCAGGCTAGGGTTTTGGTGGCTGAAAGAGGCTAGGGTTTCATGGTGGCTCTGATACTATGTTAGAAGAAATAAAATAATAGGAAGCCGTACCAAACCGGTAGGCAAGCACTCTTATTTATATTAAAAACACTAAGGAACACCATTACATCCATATGTCCACACGCACATGATAATAACAATAATCATAATAGGCTACCACTAATACTAATAATAATAAGAATAGTAGGCTACTACTAACAAATCCAAGTCAACCAACCAGATCTGAAGCAAAACAACCAACTAAAGCTGAAGCGAAGAACATTTGGCCACCAAAAGCTAGCGATGCAAGTCAAATCCGAAGAAGGAAGGTCGAAATGAATGCTATGAGGGCCGAAACAAGTATCAGAGGGGAAATCGAAGCATGTCGTGACCTAGGAGACCAAGTTGCGACCAAAAAAAGTGAAGTCGGCGCCTAGGATTTCAGCCACCTAAACGATTGAGCTACGAATCAACAAATTGATGTTCAAATCAACAAATCGATACCCTAGAAGGCCAATAGAGTTGATTTCGGCACCTATGGGAGAGATTGCAACAACCAAAAACCAGATCGGAGGCGGCAAACCATGGTCTGCAGCGAAAACAAGCAGTGGCGTCGAAATTATGAAAAACATTCAAAAAAAAAATCAAAAAATCTAGAAAAATAAGGAAAAAATCATAGAAGCATAGATCGGCACTAGTCGATCATCTGGTTTTTTTTGTGATTTTTGTGATTTTTTTTTTAAGAAAGTTGGATTTGGATGCTCTAATACCAAGTTAAATAGAAAGTGGTGATTTAGGGTTAAAGTACGAGAAAAGAGAAAAGAGAGAAAAACATAGAAAGAATATTATTAGAAGAATAATGAGGCTTAACTGTACCTCTACATCATACCAGTATTTATATAAGTGATACTAAACTAATTACAAAACGACCCTAACATATATAAGTAATTATCTAATAGTGACGAAGTACATTGAACTATGTCTAAATTCATATTTTATAGAAGTTTATTTACAATGGAACATAAAATGAAAATTTGGTAAATCAATGCAATCAATGCCGAATGAGTCCTTTAAACCAGCTGTCCTGGTGATTGTGTTGATGCGTGGCATCATTACAAACATGTAGTGCTGAGACCTAGACCCACTTTATGTTTGTCTGGTGGATTGAGGTTGAACTCTGCAGCAATATGCTTTCCATCTAATAGTAGAGGAGTACTACTTTTTATTATTAAGGTGTCAAGAGTCATAATTTAGTATATGTTCTCCGAGGTTTCTCTTAATGGCTATTGTTAGAATATTAGGAGAAATACAGAAAACATTAACTATGTATGTGCAATCTTAATTAATTAATACAATGCTAAAGAGGAATTTTTATAGACTAACCTTACTAACTTAATAGACTAAACTACCCTTATTAAATAAATAAAATTATATTCCTCACAGTTATGTGGTCCTTCAATTGGTCGTGTCAATTCAGAGAACGCATTTATGCATGGACAAAGCCGTGTACGTTTTTTCTATTTTTTTGTTTTTTGTTTTTGAACTCTTGAAACCTAAACAGGCAAGTTTATTATGCAGAGCAACAAGAACAACTGAAGCTCATATACCAGAAGTTCAAAGAAGAGGTTAATCGGCATCTCGAAGAATGCAGGGGCACACTTGAAGGGCTGGAAGCACAGGAGATTGAGTTTAGAGGAATTGTGGAGAAGCACAGTATGGCCATCTCTTTATCTTGTTTCGATATTTTTTGATAATCATCATGGTTTCAGGTAGCTGAGGAGTTGTTATATGTGAAGCTACGACTTAACTACTCATACCTTTTTAGTCTCGCCACAATAAGCATATGCATACAGTTTATTCTTGCTGTCATTTATTTATTTGTTGCATCAGTGACCTATAACATGATATAAACTGATGATTTGATTCATTAATGTTTGATCTTCAATCAAGCGATTTAAGTGTTGTAGGAAATGATGTTGCAACAATTCAAAGAGATGCGCTGGACTATTTGGATTGTGCTATGTAAATGTGATGGGTCATGTGAATACTTTATCTCATATTTTGTTGCGGCATATGAGACACGGATATCATGTCCCCATTATCATCATCGTTACGTGATAATGCCACTACATGTAGAAGCTTTCGGAAGTGAACATCATTCATAATCTCTGCATAATGGGTTGTGTTCGGATCATGGAGTTGGAGAAGGATTTACAAAGGGAAAAGAAAATGATTGGAAAAGCAAATAAATATATATAGCATTTCCCTTCATTGTCTCCTTATATTTTCTTTACATTTTTCCTATCCCCCACAAATACCTCTACAACTCATGACTCAAACCCAGTAGGGAATAGTTGGTCTCTTGTAGAAATTGAGCAATTCATTTTGTTTGGCATATAGCATACAAAGCTTTGCAAGTGCGGTGACATCAGCATACTCACAAAAGCAAGTGGATACGCATTCATGTATGGGATACTAACTGCTCTTAATTTGAACAAATGTTAGAAAAGGAGTATAGTCATTTTAATGCTTAAGAAACAGAACGAATTGTTTCAAATCCAATGTGGAAGACTGCAAAATTATTCACTATGCATGGGTGCCTACTCAACCTGATTTCTGGTTGCATTAATATACTCTAGTGTAAACTCATGCACCTATATCTGGAGACACTTTAACCGTAATGTTCTCAAGCCATCGTGGGGATCAATTCATTGCTTGCCTCAAGAACACGTGCCTTGAAATGTTTTGAGGGTTTCAAAGTTAGGCAAAGGTCCAATAGGTGCATGCAGCAATCATCATGAGCTAAGGCATAGTCAATGGGTTTTTGCTTATGGCTTAACTGAAAACTTATGTGCTGTGTATTCTGGGATGTATATTATAACCTTTTCCTCTTACCTCTCCAAATGGCCAATTATGTCTCTTTCGTGGCTTGGTCATAAATTGTTGTGAATTATAGATAAGTATCTTATCAGATGCTCATTTGCATGCCTGATTGTTATACTTCATTATGTATTGTTACTCAACTTTTTGGCTTTCAACATCATCTTCGTGCACAATGTTTGTGTTGAAATCTTATGTATTTTGTTTTATTCCTATCCTTTTCAGGTTTAACCATGTCAACATGTTTCTAAACTATGTTGGATTGGCTATGTTATTTCATTCATTTTGTCTTTCCATTTTTGTATTTTGTAGTTTTTGAAATGTGAATCAAGATATGGAAAAGCCTAAGAAGCCTGTTCAGTTTTGCACTCTATTTACTTTCTGCATCTAGTATGAGTAGTTCCTTGGCATATTTTAAATTACAATATTGCTGGAAGTGTACACTTTTGCAATCCCTTTTCTGTAAGTACACTTGTGCAATTCACAATTCTGATCTACTCATTGCTTCTTTTACGTGATCAGGAGCATCACAGAGAAAGCTTCTCAAGCAAGTGGAACAAGCGGTTGAAACCCAACTTAATGATGCTCAAAGAAGAATCACAGCTGTCCACGAGGCAAGTATTCTTCTCTTAGAATATTGATAATGCGCTGCTTGCCAAATGGCTGTCCATGTGATTTAGGATCCTAGCTATAATCTTTATCAGAATCCTATCTATACCTTCAGCATGTTGTGTATTGGTGATGGCGGCACCCAATTCATCCTAGATGGGGCCCACTCTTATTTATGTTGAATGTATTGTTACCAACACTATGTTTTTTGGTTCATTATGTGTCAGTAGTGTTTTCTGTTCATTCGACCGGTTACATGTGCTTAGCATTACTTGGAACTGAGTGTTACGAATGAATTATCCTTCTCATCCACTCATTCAGTAGGCTGCACTTGCAAGGCATTACGAAAAAGCAAATCTTAAAAGTTGATAACCCTCTCTCTCTTCTAATTTCTTGCTCCACTATCAAATGTTTTTTTTTTTTTTTTTTTCAAGTGAGAATATTGCAAAGTTTGCCTTCTAAACCATCTTCAAGATAACGGATGCCATAGCTTTACCTATCAAAACAGGAACTTCATGTCACTCCGCATTAAGTCCTGTACACAGGATTATTCTGTGCTCGGATTATCTAAAATCTTCTTCTTTGATCTTAGAGCTCTTATGCAGGTGTTGCTGTTGGAATAATTGATCGTATTCATAAGAGTTAGGCTAGCTACCTGAAAATTGTGATCAACTGTTATACTCCATAATACATGAAACTGTGCATTTCAGCTTTTAGATATTTAGGATGATGTGCATATATATAACATGTCTCATTCATTGCAGTTGGGAAGGGAGAAGATGCTAGAATTGAAATATGTTGTAACTGAGTGTTTGAAAGAAGGTATGTTCAGGTAACAAGGTTTCCTTTGCGATCTACCATGACGTAGTCATCAGCCACCGCTAGACAAGAGTCCTGACGATCTTTTTCTGTGCTAAGGACTTGGTTGTGAATGTATACTTATTTCATAGGTAACAGAGTTGCCCTACTATCATCTTCTACTTTGGAATTCAGTTCTCATTTTTCAACTACTTACATTTTTAGTTGTAAAAACAACATAGTGATCTCTCTTAATGGCTGTAACTTGTTTGGTGTTTGCTGTTTCGGGTCCATGAACTGCTTGGTTTTGGGGAAAATCATGTTTTGTCTTTCCATTTTTTTGAAGTGTATCAATATTGAGCATGCCAATGTCTTTTGAAGTGGTTATTAACAGTGTGGATTGCGGAGACGGAGAAAAACCAAAGAACGTGAATGACACTGGTGGTTCATGTGATTTATTGGTAGACGTTTTACTCTTTGCTTTGAGAGTCGTGGAGGTGGTGGTGTGTTGTCTCCCTCCAGTTGTCCAAGTGAGTAGGGACTGCCCTGGGCTGTGCTCATAAAAGGACAGTGCGTGGTGGTGGTGAGCTGCTTCTTCAGTGAAAGTGAACCGAAGGTTTTAGTGGTCAATTCATCAGCGGGTTATACTCCTCCATTCCATGCTTTGATTGAGACGCTCATAGTTTGTTCTAATTTTAGAAAGCAAACCGGTAATGCAATTAGAACTGTCCCTTGAATTGATTTGAACTTGATGTCCAGTGAGAACAAGAAACCAAACGCCATTTCTATAAGCAGAATGGGTCGCCTGGATTTTTGAGGATCCCCTAACAAGAAGTGGTATCCTAGCACTCGTAAACATCAAATGGGAATCCAACAATAAGGTGATAGGACGTGAGGGTTTCAATCCCTTGCTCTATTAGTCCATTCCATAGCATGTTGGATTAGGTGTGTATTCAACGGGCTTGCGTCAACCGGTTTTTATGTATTGCTCAGATTTGACAAAATTCAGTAGTCTGTTGTGTGAAACAAGAGTCCAACTACTATAATTGAAAAGTAACAGTTATTATGCTTTAACATATTAAGCTGTTGAATTATGTCGGAATCTCAAAATACGGAAGTTTTGAGGCATGCTATTTTTCAAAAAACATGTCTCCAGATATTTGTATTTTGAGATTCTCACATGATATAGATTTGCATGATATTTTGGAATATGATATATAAAGTTGGCACACCTATGCAACTTAAGTAAAAATTTTATTATATGACCAATAGTATATGACATTTATTATTTTATCCCAAAGAATTCTCTTAGAACCTATTTTAACAAATGAATTCATTAGGTCAATTTTATATTAAAATTTTAAAATGGTTGCTAATATTATAGTATATTATATTATTATAAAAATGCCATCATTATCTAGGATCTGTGTAAAAGGTGGGAAACGAATTCGGGCACAAAACATAGATAGCTGATAAGGTTATGTATATTCCTGCTGACTGCTGTTGCTTTTTATTTGGATGAAATGTTCCTGCAGTTGCTTGATAGGTGACATATGCTTCTCTTTCACTTCCCTGTGCAACTGAAGAAGTATCTATCTGCTAATTTCCAGATGGAATAATCTGTTAAAGAGTGTTGACGAGGAGAACTACCTTCCTTGCCCGATAATAATACTCTATGTATTTGTCAATTTGTCTTTCGTTGATTAATTCTTGGATTCTAGTGGGCACATTTCTTTTCTGATGTTTAGAGATGGTCTCAGTTTGGTGACAGAGTTACATTAATGCTCAATGGATCATGACCCCTCCCACCTACGAGAGAGAGAATATTATATAGTAGTCCATTAACAAATTGAATCTTCGTAGAAGGTTTGATCCTTTACTCTTTTTCTTTTTTTTTTTTTTATATAAGATCTGGTCTCCCAAGTTAAAGATTCTGACTCCACTACTGCCCAAATAAATATGGTGTTCTTCCAATCTTACTAGGCATCTATAAGATTGCTATGCCAAAAAAGGCTAATCGGGCGCTAATATGCAAACAAAAGGATTATATAAAATAATTGTGTCAAATTTGATTCTTGAGGTTCAAAGTGGTCTACTATTAAAAGAAGTCATCTCTTATAGTTTTGTGTATTTTCTACAACAATTCTTTTGAATAGATAAAATTTATCTCAACTGTTGAACGTGACTTTATTAGTAGTATCATCACACTTCCTATTGATTCTGCGACGTGGCTCAAAATGAACTTCACCCGACCTCAGATGACTGCCTACCAAGTTATGTTAATTCAGCCGGCAGCTATATTGTATTTAAGTTCATTTCATCACTTCTTCATTTTATCTTAGTTTCTACACCTCCAATTTCCATTTTAATTGTCTTCGGTGGTGCTTGATGTTTTTGTCTCGACTTTGGGGCGCAGCACTAGTGATCCATCGTGGTATATGTATCGTTTATAATGAAGCCTGACTATGAAAACAGGCAGATTCTCGTACAAGGTCAGTCCGGTAGAACTCAATTAGAGTACCACCACATCTTATTCTCTCCCAAGGTTCAGTCCGGTGGAACTCAATCGACCTTGAACATTCAAGGGGAAACCATCACAGAGGATCCCACTTCTCTAGGGACTCTCAAGTTCCCGTGTATGCTATCTCCAACTCGCACCAAATCTTGCAACTTCGACAACAGGTTGCCTTTTCCAAATTTTCTCCATGATGAATCTCTGCAACATGTTTTTCAACCTGAATTCCACAAGGCCAATCTAAAAGCTCCCTCAATACACAGTAAAGCACCCGCCCTCAATGGAGATGGTGGGAGACGTCTAGATTCAAATACAAACTCAAAACTACTGAACACATCTGCATTTATCGAACAAGATTCTAAGCCTACTGGACATAGAAATGGTAGCCTATTTCAGCATTCTTCACAACCTTATCAAGCTTCATGTCACTCTACGAGATCAAATGTATCAAAAAAATCCATAGGCAGTAAAAGTTTGCACCTAGCTAGCTGTGCCCCAGAATTTTAATATCAAAAAACCTAGTCCTCATGAGTTACCGGTTGCCTAACTCAACCATGCACAGACAGAGCACAGTAGGAGAGAAAAAGAAATGTGTTTAAGGAACTATTCCCGCTTCTCAAGGCCTGTTACTCTTGCTAAAGCTAACATTCAGACCACTCATGACTCATGCCACAAGCCCCAAAATCAGTCACAGGCTGTCAAGAGCCGAGAGGCCGAACCTTAGTGACAAGGCATTTGCAGCAGGTATTAGCAAGCCTGCTACGGTTAGATCAACACTCATCAATTTTTCTGGTAGTTGATCCAAAAGTGTTAGGTCTTGAAAATCTCTCCGTGTCAATTGCAGCCCAGATGGATTTGATGACATCAGTTGCTGAACCCCTAAAAGAGCCACCCTCTGATCAGCAATCTAAAACTGTGTAGCAAGAAGATCCAATTCAAAAATATCAGTCAACCCATTTATCGAATCTTCTTCAGTGTGCTCACGTGAAACTTCAAATGGCCCTAATTATAACGTTGGGTGGGAATTTACACAACTGAGAACACAGCATATGACAGTGATGTAAGTGAGTAATAAGCCCTACCTGTCTCTCATGTTTTTAGTTTCCCACCCAAAATCTTTTCTGTAAGTTTCCAAGAAGCCAAATTCTGGTGCGGGATGAAGAAGAAGAAAGTGAGGGCATTGCAAAAACTATAGCTGCTTACAGAAGTGTAGATGCCAAGAAGAGCATAATCCATATGAAAAGGTGAGTGAACCCTATTAACTCCCCTTCCACACACATGCGTGCATACAAACTGTTATGGGAATTGATTTTAGCTTATCTTTCTGTAGCATTGGTGCGGAGGAGAAAAGAGAAATCCAACAAGATTTGTGCATGACAAGAACTTATACCCAATTGTAATAAGGTTGCCACGTCTGTATTTAAATTTTCTCTTATCCATTTTGTGTCATCAGCTAAGCATTTACATCCTGCTTAATAATGTTTCACTTCTTTCTGTTGCTCACTTGTATCATTGTCATATTGTTAGCCGTTAGGTGGGCAAAGCCTTGGTGCTTGATGTGGCTCTAGATTATCTGAAGACACTGCAGCTTCACGCGAAAGTAAATTTAAAAAAAAAAAAAAAAACCTCGTTTGAAGTACATTGGCATTTAATAAATTTCTGGGTATGCCAGTAATATAGTATTGGTAACTTGATGCAGATTATGTCAATGAGACCTGGATTATATATGCCTCGAGTGAAGTTACCCCAGGGGGTGTAACAAGCCAACAACTACAAGCAGCGCTATTGGCATTTGACACAATGCTCTCCCTTATGTATTGGGATGAGTTATAGAATGAGTTTCCAGCACAGTTCACTAGTTCTTCCATTCAGGCACCAATCAGCGGCCCGGGATTGCAGGAACCAGACTTGGGATGCAAGGGCTCCCCAGTCAAGTGCTACCCATGCCAGTGCTGCATGCACCTTTTATTGCCTTGCCAGGAGGTCTGGCCTCACAATGGGTCTCTTATGTTTCTGGAGCTGTCACCCAGGAGGAAGTGGAACATTCAGGTTCTGCTTTCCCATCAAGATTAAAGGATTTAACACAGCATATCAACACAGAAAGGCTGCACGTTGCAAGTTTTTCTTCCCTCTGTTAGAATGAATGCCTGTATTAAATGAAAAACAGTAAATATATACGTATGGAAGCAATCTTATCAATTAATCGAATTCTAAAGACTCTTCTTGAGCAATATTATTAGCTCAACCAATAGCATATGTGCTATAGCATTAAATTGTTCATGCCAAAAGAAGTAATGTATTTTGCCTGTTAGAAGACACTTTCTATTTCCTCTTTTGTCAAGTTAATCCTCCGTTGGTGAATCCCACTGTCATGAATGGAATGGAGTGTGACTATACAACTCAACTACTAGCATCACAAAATTTCCTAACCTCAACTGGCGTGGATGTATAATAAGATAGACAGATGATCTTGAGTAGGCAGGGGTCCATGCATGGCCAGATTAACTTTTGATGAATAGGTCCCGCCTAAACCGAGGCCTTATTTGATTTGATGATTTTATGTATGCAATGCAGTCAATTAAAAGTTATCCGCGCTGATACATTTTCAAATTATTATGGTCTCAGATGAAGCAATTAGATATTTTTGCTGGGTTTTTTTATGTTTGTAGTGATTAAGGTTTCTTTGTAATACAAGCTGCCTTGACACGGGTGACCAACAATGGTGCCCGAAAATAAGAATGCCAAAATCGTAGTTTGGGTTCTGCTTCATTTGCAGCAGATGATTTTTTTTTTGGGGGGGGGGGGGGGGGCAAAAAAACAAAAAATTTT
>JAULJZ010059488.1:0-13604 GCA_032270985.1 Heliamphora pulchella
AGATTATGGGTCAAAGTGCAATTATAGTTCTTTAGTGGTGTGAACTATAATTCAGTGTTTTATGAAAATTACAGAAATCGCTGCTGGTTTTTCATAATTGCAGATACCGCTATGTGGTTTGCTTAATTGCAAAAACCACTGATACGTGTCTGTATTCCACTGAAAATCTTACTCATAATTACTCCCCATGTCCGTACTGCAGCCCAATATATATGCAGGTAGGCTAAACCGGTTTTATAACTTGTCTTCTAACCTAAAGCTGTCTTGGTTCTATCGGTACAAGTTCTCAGAGAATTATAACCCACACAATATCCGAGAATCGCATAAAGAAATACAGTAGAAGATCTGACAAGAGTTTCAACTCGGATTCAAATCGTAATTGAAGATTCGACCGGTAAAAAGGTATTCTTCTAAATTAACTTCAGATGCACGAGTTTTATTTTGATTATTCGTCATCAAAAGTTTTATCTGGAGCCTGTTTTGGCGATTGCCTGTCCGGTTAATTATTTTTCGTTAATCATTTGCAAAAATAAAAATCTTGACAGTCTTACCTCCAACGATATAGATTTTTTAACAACTAGGCTCCTTTTGTTGAAAACTCTATAGGTTTTATTAGATAAAGAATATTCTAAGAAAATACCTTCATCTGATTTTGCATCGAACTTGCCCAAAAGTTCTTTGTTGTTATTTAAAACAAAACATTTGCACTCAAAGGCACGAAAATAACTAATGTTAAGTTTTCTTCCATTCCATAGCTCATATGAGATTTTCTTAAGAGAAGCTCGAATCATGGCTTTGCTCATGATAAAACAAGTTGTGCTTATTGCCTCGGCCCAAAAGTATCTTGATAAATTATTTTCACAGAGCATGGTTCTAACTATTTCTTTCAAAATCCTATTCTTCCTCTCAGCAATACCATTTTGTTAAAGAGTTTTAGGAGCAGAGAAGTTATGGTTAATACCATTTTCATCACAAAACTTTTCAAAATTTTTGTTTTTAAATTCTCTACCATGATTACTTCGGATACTTGTGATTTAAAAACTTTTTTCGTTTTGAACTTTTCGAGACAGTTTTGTAAAAGAGGTAAATGTTTCATTCTTATGAGCTAAGAATAGAACCCAAGTATATCTAGAGAAGTCATCAACAATAACAATGACATATTTCTTGCCTCCAAGGCTAAGAGTCTTTGTTAGACCAAACAAATCCATGTGCAATAGTCGTCAGGGCTTAGAAGTTAAAATCTCACTTTTTGATTGAAAAGAACTTTTAATTTATTTACCTTGTTGACATGCATCACAAATTTTGTCTTTTTTAAATTTGATTTGGGGTATACCAATCACTACTTTCTTTTTCAAAAGTTTAAAAATCAAGTTCATATATGCATGTCCAAATCTTCTATGCCACAACCAACTATTATCACTCAAGGTAGCTAAGCACTTTGTGTCATTTTTGGAAAAGATCATTTAGATTGAAAGTGTAAATATTTTCATGCCTATGACCTTCAAAAATAACTTTATTATTGATTGAGTCTTCAATAACACACTTAGCATGATCAAAGATAACCTTGTGACCTTTGTCACAAAGTTGGCTTAGGCTAAGAAGGTTATGTTTCAAACCATCAACAAGCAAAATATTTTTCAAAGAAGGAGAAGGAATTTTACCGATACAACCGATTCATCTGATTTTTACTTTGCTATTGTCTCTGAATGCCACAAATCCACCATCTTTAAGTATGAGGGAGGCAAACATTGACTTGTGGCGTGTCATGTGTCTTGAGCAAGCACTGTCAAGATACCACATCCCCTCCTTGAATGAGGACTTGAGACATACCTGCAGTGAGAATTAAGATTTGATTTTTGGTAACCCACACTTTCTTGGGTCCTTTGGCGTTAGTTCCATGTGGGTGTGTTCCTTTGGAACCTAAACTCTCTTAATAGGTAAAACGGAATATTTTCTTTATGGACAATATGTGACAATATGTCCATACTCATAGCAATGAAAGCAAGTAGCATTTGAATTATTAGAGAATGCATTGACAAAATGTTATTTCAAAATTTTTTCTTCTTCTTTGGTTGATATCCAATCCTGACTTTGCTAAAAATACATTTTTGCAAACCAAGAAACTTATCTAAGTTATTCTTTTCAAAAGTAAACTTATAAATAGTTTTTGTAAGATCTTCAATCTTTTCATTTAAAACCTTGTTTTCATCTTTCAAAGTAGAAATCTATTTTGATTAAACAAGTTTTTCTTCTTTCAAGGTTTCAATTTCACATGAAGAGGAAAGAACCAACTTTTTAAGAATGGAGTTCTTTGCACCCATTTTTCTCAATTCTTCATGCAAATTCTCAAATGCACTTTGTAATTCTTCTAAAGAGAAAGGGTTATTTATTACCTCATCATCTTCCTTGGCCATGAGGCAAAGATTTGTAACTTCAACTTCTTCCTTTTCATCATCCAAGCTACTGTCATCACTTTCACACCAAGCTGCCAGCATCGCCTTTTTTAAACATTTCTTGAAGCGTTTGAGTTGAGAACATTCGGCTTTCACATGTCCATACTTTTAGCATTTGTAGCATATGATTTCTTCTTTCTTGTGATCATTTTTGAACTTGCTAGACTCACCCTTGAACTTGTTGAATTCTCCTCTATGTCCATCTTTTTTGAAGAATTTTCTTCCTCCTTATTTTTTATTTCTAAGAAACATTTTGAACTTTCTTGTGATGAGAGCCATGCCTTCATTTTCATCACCGGAGGAATTTTCATCAGATTCTTCATCAAGGGTGATTGATTTGAATGCAATTCCCTTTTTTTCTTGTTGTCAACTTCATCATTTATCTTAAGGTTCATCTCGTGTGTCATGAGAGATCCAAGAAGCTCCTTTAAGCTAAAAGTGTTGAGATCCTTGGCTTCTTGAATGGCGGTGACCTTTGCTTCCCAACTCTTAGGCATACACCTGTAGATCTTTCTCACCATCTCTGCATTAGAGTAGATCTTTCCGAAAGATTTTAATCAATTTATAATATCAGTAAATCGAGTAAACATTTCAGAGATAGTTTCATCATGCTTCTTTTAAATAATTCATAATTATGAACTAGCATGCTTATCTTGAATTTCTTGACTTGGCTAGTTCCCTCATGGGTAACCTCAAGTCTATTTCGAATTTCTTTGGCAGTGTCACCAGTTGAGATCCTAGTGAAGTCGTTGGGGTCAAGAGAGCAATACAAGAAATTCATAGCCTTACCATTCTTTTGAATCTCTCTTATGTCACCTTCGGTTCATTTATTTTCAAGTTTAGGGACGACTGCCCCTTTTACGATCTTGGTATGTGATTTTGGTCCATTTATGATTACTCTCCATAGGTCGTAGTCTACGGATTGAATGTAAATTTTTATTTTTGCCTTTCAATAATTATAGTTTGTTCCATTGAACAAATGAGGTCTATTGGTGGACTGACCCTTATATTAAATAGGTCCAATACTAGTGGTTGCCATGAAAACTCTTAGACGGTTAAGTCAAAAATAAGAACCCACGTTTTGATACCAATTGTTAGTTTAGGTAACCCAAGAGGGGGGTGAATTGGGTCTAAAAATAATAATAACGATTTTAAAAATCTTTTCGAAAACCTTTTAATATCTCAAACAAATATAGCAAATATAATAAGAAATAAAATAATAAGAAATAAAATAATAAGAATATCAAAGAGGTAAGGGAGAGAGAAATAGAATCCAACACCAAGATTTATAGTGGTTCAGCTTCTTTCAAGTCTACGTCCACTCCTCAAGACTCCCTTTGAGAATATCCACTATAATACGAATATTTACGGGCACATTCAAAAGCCTTACAACAGCCTTAAAATGATCCTACGAAAACTATTCTTATTTTTTTCTAATCACTCTTGAGCTTTTCTTTAAAGAGTATCACTCACTCACTCAAAGGAACAAGGGTAACTCACTCTTAAATACAATAGATGAAGAATTTAATGAGATTCTCACTCACTCTCTTTATAAATAATTAGCAATAAATGAGAAGTAAAGAAATGAGAAATCAAGAGCTGGAGTTAATGAGCAATAAATGAAAGTTTGAGAGTTTGATATTTGATTCAAGCAATAGAAGAGTAGAATTGAAACTCTTTTCTTCAAATGTCTGAGAAGTAACTCCTTATATAACCTCTTGATCATTCATGACCATTAGAGGTAGGTAAAAGTATTAAATGCAAAAATTCAACCGTTGAACTCGGCGTCAAATTTGAAATCCCGTCGCAAGTGTCAACTCAATTCTATTTTGGGTCGACACAAATTTTCTATGGTTTGGTTCTTCAAGTGAATGGATCAACTCATTTCTTCGTTGGTATCGACATGAATTTATGCATCTTCTCACCCATACAACGGTGTCAACTCAAATCTATTTCGGGTCGACTCGAATAATACTTCATCTTTTCAAGAGAATCTCTTGGTGTCGACACATATTGTATATTGTGTCGACTCATAAATCTACAGGAAGACTCGGTTCTTTTGTATCGACTCATATTGCGGTTTGAGTCGACTAAAAAATTTGCAGGTAGTCACGGTTGTTTGTGTCGACTCATCTTCAGCTAAGTGTCGACTCAAAGTTCAACAAAAAGTCTCAGTTGATTTGTGTCTACTCATCTTTGCTTTGGTGTCAACTCAAAATTCCCAAATAACTTTTAGTGAGTTTCGAAGAGTCTTTTGGTGTCGACTTAAATTTCTTTTGTGTCGACTCATCTTGGAATACCTAAAAACATCTTAGGCAAACATGTTAAGGTGTCGAATCATTTGCTCAAAGGTGTCGACACACTTGAGATTATCACGCGCTCTTTGCCTTAAGGTGTCGACTCAATTATCAATTAGGGTCGACACGAAATATTCTTTTCCAAGAATACTTAAGTGTCAATTCATTTAATAAAGGAGTTAGCTAAAATGGCCAAAGGTATCAACTCATTTGTCATTTTGTGTCAACACAACCTTTTTGAAAATATTAAACATTATCTTTTTAAATCAATTTTACTTAGAAAATAAATTATACAAAATCTAATTAATTAATGAAGCCCTTGGGCTAACATTACTCTTACTAGATGAGAATGCAGAAACCTCTAGATTGACTCTTGATTTGACAGTTTTCTGAGAAAATTAAAGTCTACATGAATCTTGTACCCTTGTGTGGCCCTTTGGGTTGTGCCTTGTGAATTTATACCCCAGTGATCCTGTGAATGTATGGTTGATTCCTCGTAGCTTCCTGGTGAAAACTTATTTGCTCTACCCTGTGAGTATGAGTACTAAGGTTATGTCGTTTGAGGTATCAGATTGGTAAGCCTAGAACGCATGTTCCTTTTTCTAGAGGAGGAGATAATATTAAGGAATAGAACCTATGTTTGTGAAGATTAATTGAAGGTTATGTGATAGCTATATAATGCATGTTCTAGTTAGTATGAGAATGTTGATACCCTTAGCTCTTGTTCGAGTAAGGTCCTTGCGGAGGTTTCTGTGACTGAGTTGCTCACACTTTGAGTTCCTGATAATCCTATATGAGTATCGATTTGGGTTTGTTTGGCGTGCTGAACTATTTAGTTCTTTTGGAGTTGGTGTTCGATTACCGCTTGTGATAAAGATGTAAGTTGAATGCAAGTGAGCCGAAGATTATTAAGAGAGTGTGGCTTGACGTGAATCACCAAGGATTTGTTTTTGAAAATCTTTTGCCGATGTGGCCTCTTATAGCCAACCTATTTTTCTAGATTGAAACATGAAAGCCTTGCTTGTATAGAGAAGGGGTTCTCTCGTGAGGATGCTTAGATTTTATGAGAAGTTGAAAGAGGTTGTGATCCCGTTAGTTTTGGTGATGTCACGTGACAGATCGGTATGAGTACGTCGATGGAGTAAATGTTTAAGTACAGGTATTGGAAGGGTAAGGTAATGGCATGTGAATCGAGTGGCGTGGTTCTTTATGCTTGGTCTTGCGTGGAGTGAGTGCCTTGAAGGATAGTGCATAAGATGAACGTGTTAAGTACAAGAGGCAATTCTTAGTCCAATGGTGTTGGTGAGAAATTTTAGAATCATGTGTTGTTACCATCTAAATAGAAGGTTGTTATATGTGTGGTACGGATATAAAGGAAAGACGTGGGGTATCTGCATATGTTGACAAATGGTATGATGGATAACTATTTAGGACTTACAAACTGACTAAGTGTGTGATGTTGTGAATACGAGGGTCAGATGCATGTATTATAAGTGTGGGCTAACGCCGATGGGATTAGTTGCAATTGATTCAAGGTTAGATAATCGATTGAGAGTCATAGAGTTAATTGCAAAACGTGGAGTTACGTATGTGTGTCATAATGTAACGTATGAGGTGGTTGGATTTGTGTAAGTAAGTATGTACCTATGGAATATTTTGCCTGTGTGGCATGTTTAACCCAAGTAGCTTATCAAGTTCATGTGACAGTATTAATCTTAATAGCTATAATGCCAGAGTGGAAATCTCAAGAGAATGAAATCTTGGCCATGACGATAATGTAACGCCTAGTAACTTCGCGAAGTGAAAATTGTGGGTGTGTGGGTTGAGGAGCTAGTTGAGGATCGATAGAGGGCGAACGTGTAGATGGAATGTTTGCAAATCTTAAGGAGAAGATGTGTTCTTTGGAGTTTTCTATGAGTTGAGTGAGTATCTTTCTCTAGAATTAGATGTTTATTGTCTTCGCTCGGGAATGAGCATCCCTTCGGCTTCAATGGTGGTGTTACTGACATCCGTGGAGTGGTGATGTGATTTAGAGTTCTATAGTCATCAGTCGATCATGAGAACCTGACAAGATATGGGTATGATGCGTGTGAATATAAAGTTTGAAGGATAGTCCTTTTTCTGTGGCCTATTTTTGCATTATTACAGTGAGGTGCTATGTTTTCTGCCTTGCCTCCCTGGCTCTTCCTGTGGGGAGTGGGCATGTGGCTCCATGGATGACATTGATCTCTCCCATGGGGGCCGACCCCCAGGACTGATCGACCTACTGGTGCTCCGGTGCCTTGACCTTTGTGTGAGTGAGCAGACTAGTTCTCTCCTCTCTGAATATTTGGTGTTGGGTTTGGATTCAGAAGGAGGGTAATTGTTTTCCTCATCGTCGAGGTTCTAGGGATCTGGGGTGAACTCCATGATAAGGTTTTCCAGCCACACTCTCTTAGTTGGATTGGGGATAGGGATGATAGACATGCTCCTCGATGATTCTTCCTCATTCAGTATGGCGGGCCTTTCGCCAGTGAGGCGCCCTCCAAGCTCTTGTTCTTCAAAGTTGCATGGAATTTTACGATTTACATGCTCATGCGGTTGAGAGTGTCATTGTGGAGTAGATCCACTGGAGTTCCTTTAGGCACACCACACTCCTCTTGTTTCTTAAGATGACATAGGGTGAGTTTGCGCATTTCGTTGCGCTGCTTGGATCCATGGGGTTGCTTGCGAGGAGACTGGTCTCCGTCGCTGACTGACTTTGCACAGAGTGAACTTTCCATTAGGCCTTTGGGTTTAGGCTTTAGCTAGAACTTTTCCACAGATGGTGCCAAATGTGCAGAGGTGATTTCGCAGGGATGGGATTAATTGTAAAAGGAAAGGATTGAACTAGGTTCAGGTTCTCAGGCTCATTGGGTTGATCGGTCCTACACAAATAAACAGAGGTGAGACTAGCCGCAACTTCATCAGAAAGAGATAAGAGTGACCCACTTAATGTACATTATATATTTTTATTTATTGAAAGTACCACGTGTCATCGAGTACATTGTACTCTAGGAGTACCTAAAAATTTACCCCCACTTAGTATGCATGGATGTTATTCGTTTACCAAAAGTACTATGTAAATGATGACACGTAATACTTCGAAAGTACTTAATAATTTTCTTAAAAGTTGAGAACTTTTAAATAGTTTTTTTCCGACATACACTCATTAATAGAAGTATTTATATATTAAATATAAATATTTTAATGCATTAAGCCCCTTGTTTAGTTTCTTTTAATAGTTGATTTCTTATAAAAATGTCAGTTTAAAAGATATATTGTGTGATTTCTCTTAAAAATACGTATTTTTTATTTTTATTTTTTTTAAAATTTTTTTTACACATCTCAAACATCCTAATTTTTTTTGAGTAAAATTACTACAATACTTTTAATTAAAAAAATTAACTCTCTTCATAAAAACAAAAAGAATCGTGCTAATATACCAAATACTACATTTTCAAAGCAAAAAGGAAAGACATATTTAACATTTTTATAAAAAGTAAAAAATAAAAAAGCTACTATATATAAAAAAAATAAAAAAAAAATATCTTAAACAATCTAACTTTTTCTTATTCTCATTTGTTATAAAAAAAATAATTTTTTTAAAAATCAAACTTTTTTAACATTCCAACAAGAACCTAAGTGTTCTTAATAAAAATAATGGCATGCATTTCCTTAATTTTATTTTTAAAACTGGCATTAATCTGCCTGATGACTTATTGTTTAGGATTTGTTTGATTGTTTTGCGATAAATTGACGGATATAAAATACCATTAGATATAAGGATGGATATAAAATTCAATGAATATAAATTTAAATATATAATCATTAGTTATATATATATATATATATATACATATATATATACATATTTGTTTTTCGTGAAAATGAGTGGATATTAGTATGGAGAAAGACGATTAAAATATAAAATTTTCATTTCTACCCTAGTACAAATTCACCAATATAATTTTCATTTTTTCTCTTTGCTTAACTTTTTTGTCCACATGTATGCTTATTTATATAACAAGATAGAATAATTAATATGGCATTTTTATAGGTGTTAAAAATTCAACTTTTAAGATGAGACTATCTTGACCTTCCTTTCTGTTCATTTTTATTTTATTCTATGTAACAAAAATAAAAAATATATTTATTGATATTACTTCTCTTTTTACTAATCCAACAAAAAAAATAATTTAACTTTTACTTTTATTTTCTTTTTTGGCACCATAAATTATCAAACTAACAAAATTATTTTTAATTGGGTTTTTTCAAATTTTTCAAAGGTTAATTCATCTACCTAACAAGAGTGGATAACAAATACCGTCCTCCCCCTAGGAATAGATCTCCTAGGATATAAGACTCATTTGGATATCATATCCCATCTAAAAATATTTTTCATACACATCATATATGAACCCACATGATATTTGTACGAGGGCATCCCGTATATTGAATTTATTTGATAGGTTGAAACGGCGAGGTCCAACGAGGATGTGGCCGCCGGCCTTCAAATGCTTCAATCGTCGGGATCCTACAAAATAAATCTCTAGCCGGCGGCTGGAGGGAGGGGCTCTGACGTCGAAGTTAGCTTCAAGTGAAATACAAACTGCTATTGAAAAGCATAAACACCCCCCCCTCCCCCCCTTCTCAGCTGAGATAGGGGTATATATAGCAAATACATTCATAGAGAGAGAGAGAGCTGTCCCATCCCTGCCAGGATGGGATGGGAGGGGATGGTGAGGTGAGGTGAGAGTTGAAGGATTTTCTGTCAGGGGAGGATTTCCACCCCACAATAGCCCCCAGCTTTTACATGCTTCTTCAGGACGATGTGGAAACTGCATGTGCCTCGATCATTTAACGTGAAGACTAGTCAATTGTATCGTTCTGAGTGTGAAGACCGAGAGATGGGCTCACACCTAGGCTAGGCTAGGGTTTCCCGCTGAAAACCGAGAGCTGGGCTCGGCACTTGGGCTAGGCTAGGGTTTTTCGCTGAAAATCGAGAGCTGGGCTCGGCACCTAGGCTAGGCTAGGATTTTCACTGGGCTATTCGAACCCTGGGAGCTCTTTTAGTCCCTGAGATTATTCTAATCTCCTGCCTAGGCAAGCTAGGGCTTTTTACTGATGACCAAGAACTGGGCTCGGCACCTAGGCTTGGCTAGGGTTTTCAATGGGCTATTCGAACCCTGGGAGCTCTTCTAGTCTCTGAGATTATTCTAATCTCCTGCCTAGGCAAGCTAGGCCTTTTTACTGATGACCGAGAACTGGGCTCGATACCTAGGCTCGGCTAGGGTTTTCAATGGGCTATTCGAACCCTGGGAGCTCTTCTAGTCCCTGAGATTATTCTAATCTCCTTCCTAGGCAAGCTAGGGCTTTTTACTGATGACCGAGAACTGGTCTCGGCACCTAGGCTCGGCTAGGGTTTTGGACGGAGAAGAGTGAGCCGTAATATCTGAGGCAAAACCCGGTAGCCGAGCAATAAGGGCTGAATCGGCGAACAACTACGATGCCGACTAGGGATCAATAATTCGGTGCTGAAATACCGAGCCGATACATTGGGGTATGCCGGAATGATATACCAAAAGTGCCGAGCGAATAAATGAACACTAATATGGAGTACCCACATGTTGCCAAGATGAATGGCCGATCCAGTATGCCGTGAGGTGCATAGGAGGTTCCTCTGTGTGAGCTTACTCGGTGCCAAGCTGGATTGTTTAGAGGTCGAGAAAGGGTTGAACGAAAATGAGGCCGATCTCCTTTGTCGTAGGGGTTTCAAAATGCCAAGCGAAACGGACCAACACTAAACTGCACAAAGAGTTAAGGAGGTAGGTCGGGCCTGCATATTACACTTGTCGGGTTAAGAGGAGTGACGGCCACGTGCCTGAGACCGCAGCTGAGAAAACGCTGAGCAAGCAATTTGAACTTGGCCGAAGAGGCACCGATCTCCTCAAGAACCGAGCTGTTTCATGCCGAATCAAGTATATTCACAAGACGCCGGACTTGGTTGTGCCGTCCGAACTTGCTGAGCCGAAAGGGGCGTATGAAAATAAAGTTGGTGGGTCCTCCACCCATATAGTCCAATCATAAATCCCATTAGGCGCTGGGTGTGAAAGCAGTCATGGGGTAGCTGATATGCCGATCTTTTATATTTTAGACGCTCAGCCGAGATCGAATCGTGAAGCTGAATTCCATATTGCCGAGACGCCAGCCGATGAATGTATAAGCGTATCTGGGGTGAACCACCTGCGCCGAGCATATTCGGCCGAGGTAGCTCACTTGGAGCCGAGCTATGTTGACGTCAAGGTGGAAGTGTCGAACTCCTTGCCGAGCGTAAATGACAGACCAGAAGTCCGAGAGGTGTTTGTTTGTGGCCAAGAAAAACCACTTGGAACCAAAAGCTGAAATGACGGAACGAAACCCTACACTAGCAGATGTATGAGTAGAGAGAAGAAAACAAAACTTGATCTGGGAGTTTCCCTTGTTGCCGAGAGGTTGAGTTAGGGAGCCGACCAAAAAGTGCCTGGAAAGCGAGATATTAAGCATTCGAGACTCAAGTGGCCGATCACCCGAAGAGGTTCCGCCAATCTTTCGAATACGGTGTGGCCGAGCAAATAAATCATCTGGGATCTCGCTTCCTTGATGGAGGGTGCTTGCAGGTGATGAAGAAGACCAAACTTTACCGAGAATACGAACTCCGCCGCGGAACAAAGAATGGGCCGAGCAAGCATCGCAACAGCCGAGCTCCTCACGGTACTGCCAAGCTCTTGAACTAGGTACTCGAGTAGAGGCTGAGCTAAAAGTTAGAGGATAAGTTGTGACGTGTATTGCCAAACAAGCCGAGCTTGCCCCCTTACGGCCAAGAGGGCCGAGATACCGAAGAGGGGAGATTAACTTCTTCGCTCTGTTCTCTGTTTTCTCCGTATGCAAACAATGAAAAGAAAACTAGCAGGGAGGATAGAGAGAGAGAGACATAGCCCCAGATGTCACGTTCTGCGTTTTGTACATCGGTGGCGGAAGAGGAGTGCCGAACAGATTATGAGCTGCCAAAATATGGCGAACCGACTAAGCAGAAACCCGATCTGGTTGGTTCGGAGCAGGGATAGCCGAGGCAATGACATTTTAATTTTTCTCTCTATATATAAGCAGTGTATGTATAGGTAGAGAGAGAAAGAAACCAAATGTGGGGCTGAACCACCTGTGCCGAGCTGGGGTGTCATGAGAATGCCGAGCTCCATTTCAAAAAATAATGGCATGCCATCTTTTTTTTTTTGGGTAATTAATTGTAACATAAAAAAGAAAAAAATGTACATGTTTCCAAGGAGCATACCCCAGATGATTACATCAACTAACATTTAGGAGGAAACCTCCTACCAATAAGACACAAAAGATAACCAAACCTAACAACATAAATAACAAGACATACTTTACCCTCGCTTGACAGCCGGAGAAATCTATCTAACAAAGCATATTCCATGCACAACCTGCATGGATAGGAAGAAAAAAAAAACCAACTTACAAATAGGACCCCAAAAACCAGGCCAGCAGGGACTGGTTGTCTTACACAAATAGAAACAAAATCCTGCTGAAGCTTGGCTCGTAGAAAAGCTTAAAACCTCAAACAGAAAAGACCTACTCACCTCAGAAGTCCTGCCAAAGATCATCTACAAAGTTGATAGAAGAACCAACCTCAACAGCTTAGGAGGTCAAAGGAGGCTGGTCCTCTAACCACGGCGCTAGGACGCAGGAGAAAGGACAGCCCCAAGGAAACCTCATCTTGGAGAAAGAGGCCAGCCCTACCAAACGTCGTGCTGGGTTGTCGTTTTCTTCTAGATGGGGTTCGAATGGCCAAAGAGCCGAGATTCCCGTATATCCCCGAAAAGGCCATACTCCTTTTCTTGCTGTGATGCAAGGCCGAACTGTTACATCTTCGGCGAGTGAGAATTCATTCAGACATGCCGCCGAGATGTGTTAACCAAACGTCGAGCTGGGCCGACCATCTGCCAAACAGACGAGTTAACGTCAAGTTGTGGCTGCTTGGAATTATGACACCGAGCTGTGGGTTTTGGTGAGCTACTGTTGCAACTCTAGAACTAAAACATGAGAGAGAAAGCCCCACGGATCCACTTTTGCCAAGCTACCCTTTCCCTCCTTTTAGAGAGAGAGAGTCATAGACCTATTTTTTCCTTTTATCATCCCTGCTATGAAGGCCTGCTATGTTTAAGCATAAAAAATGGAAGAGAGAGGATGGCTATTCATAGGTCCTAATAGAGTAGGTACTGATACACCTTTTTCAAAAGGGTGAAAAGGCCTTTCGTTTTGTTTTGGTTTTTCGATTTTCTCCTCCACAGTCAACAAACCACTAATCCAGCAAGATTACCTGTGCCTTCTTGCATAGATTTTTCTTGAGATGTTTCCACATAGCTTCAATGTTTGCACCCAATTTCGAGAGAGAAAAAATAAAGCCCCAAGCCTGATTTTACAGAAAGCCATATATATATATATATATATATATATATATTAAAAAACAGGTAGGAATCACTTTCCTGAAGCATCGTGAGAGCTCTTCGTTACTGAAGAGCTTGATTCAACATTCGACCACAGGTCTTGCTTTTTCGTTGAACTCTGTCGTTTCCCACAGACGGCGCCAAATGTACGGGGGCGTCCCGTACATTGAATTTATTTGATGGGTTGAAATGGCGAGGTCCAACAAGGATGTGACCGCCAACCTTCAAGTGCTTCAATCGTCGGGATCCTACAAAACAAATCTCCGCCCGGCGGCCGAGGGAGGGGCTCCGACGCCCAACTTAGCTTCAAGTGAAATAGAAAATGCTAT
>JAULJZ010059499.1:0-13604 GCA_032270985.1 Heliamphora pulchella
AGATCAAAGATTGGAGCTCTGATCTCTTTGAGGACAAGTTACCTTCCTTCAAGTTCTGAGACTTAACATTCTTGTTAAATGCTCGAGCTATTCTTCTCTGATATCCTTGAATGTTAAATAATGCTCTGGGTCTTCTTTCAACAAATAGGAGCAGTTCTTCAAATTTCTCTTCCATTCGGACTCGGGAATACTTCTTTTGGCCATTATTCGCAAAGGCATAATTTCCAACTCTATGGGTAGAACGACTTCCATTCCATAGACCAAAGCATATGGTGTCACTCCAGTAGAAGTTCTAATCGATGTTCGGTATTCCCAAAGTGTAAATGATAACTTTTTCGGCCAATCCTTGCTTCCCTCTATCATTTTCTATAGAATCTTCTTCATATTCTTATTTACGGCTTCCACGGCTCTATTAGTTTGGAGTCTATATGGTGAAGACATATGGCTAACGATTCGATATTCTTCTAAGAGTTCTAAAACTTCTCCTAGGAAGTAAGAACCATTGTCGAAAATTATCTCATGTGCAACTTTGTACCGACCGATAAGGTTCTCCTTGATGAACCTAGCTACTTAGGAGGCCTTCAGGACTAAGTAAGAGGTAGTTTCAACCCACTTTGTGAAATAATCAATTGCTATGAGGATAAATTCATGTCCATTCGATCCCTTGGGTGTAACCTTCCCTATCACGTTGATTCCCCAAACTAAGAATGGCCATGGCGAGGTTATGTTATAAAGCTGAGACAGTGGTACATGCATGAGGTTTATGTGGATTTGGCATTTTTGGCATCTCCGGACGAACTGGTGGCAATTCATTTCCATTGTCATCCAGAAATACCCTTGGCATAGGATCTTCTTAGCTAGCATCATCCCAATCACGTGAGGTCTGCAAACTCCTCTATGAACCTTTCTCATTAACTCGTGTCTTTTTTATGTCAACACAAAGCTTATTGACTCCCAAATATTTCCTTTTGTATAGTTTTCCTCAACAGATTATAAATTGTGCGACGAGTCTTCTAATAGCTCTCTGATCCTTTTTGCTGGCTCGGCTCAAATATTCTCTATTCTCAATGAAATTCTAAATGTCGTGATACCATGATAGCCTGTGGTATTGAACCAGCCTTTCAAAGCAGGGAATCATTAACTCGAGCTCTCGGTGGTATTGAACCAGCCTTTCTTCTTTAACCTTCCATTCCCTATTGCTTGGGATACAACCAAAGCCGAGTCTCTTATAATCTCTAACTTTTTTGCCCCTAGTTCCAAGGCTGCTTCCAACTCAGCTAAGCATGTTTCATACTCGGCTTGATTGTTAGTGACCTCAAAACATAACTTAAAAGCCAAAGGGATATGGGACTCATCGGGGGTGATGAGGAGTATCCCTATCCCGTACATGTATTGGTTTGAGACTCCATTGAAATAGAGGGTCCACAGATCCCTCTCAATCTTCAATACTTACTCATCGAAAAACTCAAACTCGGGTTCTTTTTCTCCTTTGATAGGGTGGTTGGCCAAAAACTCTGCAACGACTCTCCCTTTAACTGACTTCATTGTGATATACTACAAGTTAAATTCAACTAACATGAGTAACCAACGTTCTAACTTTCCAGTTAATGCTAGCTTCTCGAAGAGGTATTTGAGCGGGTCCATCCTTGATATTAGAATAATTTGGTATGCTAGCATATAATGGCATAACGTCTTGGATGCCCAGATTAGCTCTTAGCAAGTCTTCTCCAAAGGCGTATACCGTCGTCCGCATTCGATCATATTCTTACTCAAGTAATAGACATCTCTTTCTCCCTTGGCTTCGTCTTCTTGTGCAAGCATACACGTCATTGCCGAATCAGTCACTGATAGGTACAGTATCAGAGGACTGCGGGTTCTGGTGGTGACAAAATTAGAGGATTTTGTAGATAGTTCTGTATGGTCTCGAAGGCATCTTGACATTACTGATCCCACTAAAACTTGGTCCCTTTCTTTAAAAACCAGAATAGAGTTTCACAAGTCGTGGTTAGTTTGGCGATAAATCAGCTGATGAGATGAATCTTCCCTAAGAAACTCCTCACATTCTTCTCGGTCCTTGGAGAGGGCATTTCGAGGATAGCTTTAATCTTTGATGAGTCCACCTCTATGCCACATTGTGTGATCATAAAACCAAGCATCTTTCCCGCTATAACTCCGAAGGCACACTTATGTGGATTCAAGTGCATTTTGTATTTTTTGATCTGCTCGAAGAACTTCTTTAGTGCGACGACGTGCCTTTCTCGGGTTTTGGACTTCACAATCATGTCATCCACATATATCGCTATCTCCTTGTGTATCATGTCATGCAATAACATGGTCGCAGCCCTTTAATAGGCTGCTCCTGCATTTTTTAGTCTGAATGGCATGACCTTATAACAATAGGTGCCCTAAGGTGTCATGAAGGTAGTCTTCTCTCGATCTTCCAACACCATCAAAATCTGATTGTATCCTGAGAATCCATCAATGAAAGACAAGAGCGCATTCTTGACGGTGTTGTCTACTAATACGTCTATGTGGGGGAGAGAAAAGTCGTCCTTAGGACTAGCCCTATTAAGATATCTGAAGTTGACACATACTCGAATCTTTCCAACCTTATTTGGCATTGGGACGATGTTGGCAACTCACTTCGGGTACTCTATAACCATAAGAAATCCCACATCTATTTGCTTGGTAACCGCCTCCTAGATCTTGAGTCCTAATTTAGCGTGATCCTTCTGAGCTTCTACTTGACAAGTTTGGCATTAAGGTATAGAGGGATTTGGTGCTGTACGATGTCAGGATCTACACCGGGCATATCCTCGTAGGATCACGCAAAAACATGTTTAAATTCTCTTAATAAAAAGATTAATTGCTCACGTTCCTCTAAGCCAACGTAGAACCAACCTGAACCATTTGTTGATCTTTTTCATTATGAAGATTTATTAAAACGGTTTCTTTAATTACAGGTTTAGCTCACATATTTTCTTTCTTTTCGATTTAAAGTCTTAATTCTTGGGAGATATCCTCCTCGAATTCATTAAAATCTTTAAAATCAAAACAAAATATCTTAGACACATCAAAGTAAGTTGTAAACTTGATTGGAATAGTGGATATCATCAGTAAACATGATTGGAATAGTAAACTTGATTGGAGCTACTGTCTTCAGTAAACTTGATTGGAATAGTGGATATCATCATATCCAGACCCAAAAAGGCGATAAATGAAAAATTGCTTTTAAAACCCATACAGGACTTTATGAGTGGCTAGCGATGCCATTCGGGTTATCTAACGTTCCCAGCACCTTCATGCGTGTGATGAATCAGTTGTTTCAACCTATTATTGGGAGGTTCATTGTTATTTATTTTGATGATTTTCTAGTTTATAGTGCTAACCATGAATTGCACCTCCAGCACCTACGCCAGATCCTCTCATTATTGTAGAACGAGAAATTTTAGGGGTGCACACGGTCCGAATTGGACCGGTTCTTTAAGAAACCAAGAATCGGACCGTTACCAACGGTTTCAGGTTTTTTGAAACCATGTCCAAACCGCTCAAGTAACGGAATCAGACCGGAATCAATCCGTGAAAACGGATCGGTCACGGTTCAGTTAACAGTTTTGTCACTTCAGCAAAAAAATATTTGCAAAGATTAAGAAAAAATGCATTCTATTGTAATTTTTGAGACAATCCATACTCAGCAAACCAAGACATGGAAGAAACAATTCATCCACGAGCCGACCACTCAGTCTCGCATTTTTGTGAGATCAGTACAAGAACAAACAAGAGTGCTCACAAGTCCTCAGCCAACAAGGTAGAGAAAATTGGTACAAAACAAACTAGTACATAGGTTTGATGTTATAATTAGAAACCAAGGAATGGACATTGCTTCCTGGCATATTTCGATATCAGTTTGGCCAGCAGCTCTAGAGATGCCAGTTTCAGCTCTACAAATGCAGCATTATTCTCATTGAGAACACATGCTATCAACAAAAGATATAGGAATTGTGGAGGACATGTAACGGGAACAAATGAAAAAAGGGAAAATATAAAGAGTAGGGGTGCACAGAAAAAGCTTTAGCAAAATGCAAGCAAAAAAAATTCCAGCAACTTTAGCAAAATGCAAGCAAATAAAGGTAGATTCCTGTATTGTATCCAAGCAAAATGTAGAGCTATTTAAATGAAACAGATAACAAACTCCTGTATTGCAATAATTCCAGCAACTTCAAAAAGGTATTCTCAAGCAAATAAGCTGAATCCAAGCAAAAAAAAGCTTCAGCAAAATGCAGAGCTATCTAACAAAAAAGCTGAATCCAGTAATATGCATTCCCAAATTCCAACACATTCCAAACATTCCAACAGTCAATAATTTCAGCAAACTGGTTCCGAAACGCTTGTACTCGTATCTTCCCAAAATGTAAAATAGCAGAGAGAGAGGAGATCGAAAATTAGAGGAGATCGAAATAGTTAGGATTAGGATTACGGTTAGGGTTAGGGTTAGCAAAAAGAGGGCAATGACAAAGGAGATAAAAAATCAGACCTGGGGAGGATGGCGATGACAGAGGAGATAGACGGCGACAATGTCGCGACGATAGAGACCGGTGGCAACGACAATAGAGAAGAAAATCGCAACGATCAGTGAAATCTGAGAAGAAAATCAGCCTGTGACTCCTGTCTCTAACCTTTGAGAAGCAAATTGCAACCTCTGAGAAGAAAATCAGTGAGATCTCAAATCGCAAAGAGCCGCCGACTCCGATTGTGTGTTATCGCAACAGCCAACAGCGCAGCCAGAGCCTCTAGAAGATCCCAACCTTATGTTTCGTTTTTGAAGTGAAGTCTTATTGAAGTGGGAACTCAAGAGATTAGAGTCTTTAGAGACACTGAGACATGAGTCATGGGCTTACGGCTATGTTGTTTATTTTTTCACGGTTCGGTTCGGTTCGAACCGTGAGTATTTTTGAAGAACCGCGAACCGATCCGTTTTGAACGGTTTTCTAATTACACGAACCGTAACCGAACCGAACACAATTTTAATCGATTCAAACCGTCCGGTTCTGTCCGGTCTAGTCCGATTTTTCAATTTTATTGGTTTTTTTATGCACCCCTAAGAAATTTTATACGACTATGACCAAGTGCTCTTTTCTGGATAGTAGTGTTCTCTTTCTTGGTTACATTATTTCCAATGATGGAATTACGGTAGACAAGTCAAAGGTAAAAGCAGTACACCAATGACCATTGTCAAAGAATATTCCTAAAGTGCATAGTTTCCATGGGCTAGCCTTATTCTATAGGCGGTCCATTCCTAACTTCAGTAGCATCATGGAACCAATCACAAATTGCATAAGGGATAGAAAGTTTTCTTAGTCGAAAGCAGCAATAGAAGCCTTTCAGCAAATCAAGCATAAACTGACTACATCACCAGTATTGATATTGCCAGATTTCTCTAAGCTTTTTGAGTTTCATTACGATGCCTCAAAAGTGGGCATTGGTGCTGTCATAAGCCAAGAAGGATGATCAGTTGCTTACTTTAGTGAGAAGCTAAGCGGGCCTATGAAGAATTACAGCACTTATGATGTCAAGTTCTATGCCATTGTACAAGCTCTTAAACACTGGTATTCCTATCTATCTCAAAGTGAGCTTGTTCTGTTCTTCGATCACGACGCATTGAAGCACATCAATAGCCAAGATAAGCTATCATCTCGACATGCCACTTAGGCTGCATATTTGTAACAACTCACTTTTTTGATCAAACATAAGTCTGGTGTATTGAACAAAGTAGTTGATGCTCTGAGTTATCGTGGCCTTATACTCTCCATGATGCGAACCAAGGTACTTCGTTTTGAGTTCTTTCATGAATTAATAGCTGACGATCCATATTTTGCAAGTATTATTGGTGAAGTTTTAGTAGGAAAGCGGTCAAATTTTATTATCCATGATGGATTTCTTTTCAAAGGCAACCAATTGTGTGTGCCTGAGTCAAGCCTGTAGTTGAAAATCATTAAGGAGTTGCACAAGGAGGGACATGTGGGGCGCGATAAGACTTTACAATTGGTGGCCACTTTCTACTATTGGTCCTCTATGCGCAAAGAAGTTGTTAAGTTCGTAAAAGGTTGCCATATTTGCCAAGTGTCGAAGGTGACCGCCACAAATGCCGGGTTGTACATGCCTTTACCTGTTCCTAACCAGTCGTGGAATGATGTCAGCATGGACTTTGTCTTAAGCCTCCCATGTACACAACGAGGTTATGATTCTATCTTTGTAGTCGTGGATAGATTTTCCAAAATGGTGCATTTTATAGCTTGCAAGAAAACTACATATGCTGTGAATGTGGCGCAATTATATTTTCGGGAAGTCTACCGTCTTCATGGGCTGCTATTGTCCATCATGTCTGATAAGGATACGAGGTTTCTCAGCAACTTTTGAAGGTGCTTATGGAAGATGGCCAACACCTAGCTTGACTTCAGTAGCGCTTATCACCCCCAAGCAGACGAAAAAACAGAGGTTGTCAACCATTCCTTATATAGCTTACTACGATGTCTAGTGGGTGATCATTTGAAATCATGGGATCAGAAATTATATCAAGTGGAGTTCGGTTACAATCACTCTGTCAACCACAGTTCTAAGTTTAGTCCTTTCTACATTATCTATGGTTATAATTCGCAAGCACCACTAGATTTGGCACCCATTCCAGATTTAAAGTGTGTTCATGCAAAAGCAGAAAACTTAATAGCTAATCTTAAAAGGTGCACAAGTTGACGCAATAGAATTTTCTTGAGGCTATTGTTAAGTACAAACAGAATGCTGACAAAAACACGCCATTTGTTGGAATTTGAGGTCAGAGATTTCGTTTAGCCAGTTCTTACAAAAGAACGATTTACTGTGGGAGAATATTACAGACTAGTGGCTCAAAAGATAGGACTGCTAGAAGTGGTGGAAAAAGTTAATGCCAATGCATATCAGTTGAAGCTTCCCAGCCATCGTCGAACTTCAGATGTGTTCAATGTCAAGCATCTAGTTCCGTATATAGGTGATAGTTCTGATGAAGAGTCTACAAATTTGAGGGCGAATTTTTCCTATCCTTGGGAGGAAAATGTAGAATTAATCAGCATTTCATTCATGAAGGCCTTGGATCATCAAAAAGCCCAACAGTGATAATAGAGGCATGACTCGACGTTGGCGAATGGGGTTGGCCAGGCCCACGTTTAATTCTCATATTTGCCGTTTTAGAAAATAATTGATTTGTTAATTACCATATTTGTCGTTTAGGAAAGAATTGATTTGTTAATCTTAACTAATCCATTTTAGGCTAGATTATTCCTACAATTTCTATTTTGATTGTAGTTTTCAGATTTGAGACTAATTCCAATCTTTCCACTCTTGGTAGTTTTGGAATTTGTTTCCCTTTATTTTGCTTGATGAGCAAGTGTTGCTTTTTTTTTTTGTATTTCCTTTTCTTATGTGTTTCCAAGTTCGAAGTAGCCTTCGTAGGCTGTAAATAAACGTTGTAAGCCTTAGGGTAAAACAATTTTTTGATTGAATAATAACATATCAAAACTTTGTCTCTTTGCCTTTAATTTCGGTATTCTTATGAATCAACGGGTTAAAGGAAGTTCTTGTGTTCGGTATTCATTTTTGAATTAATGAATCCAAGTTCTTATCATTATTTCTTATTTTCGACATTCATTTTGAATGAACGAATCCACGTACTTATCACATTTATTCATTCTACACATTTCCGCTACATCAGAGAGGGAGAGAAAAAGAGTTTTTTTAATTGTTTTTATTTTTTTATGCTGCTAAACGAAAAGGGGTAATTCGAGGACAATCAACGTTAGCAATCCTCTTTGGACGAAACTAAAGGAGCCCTTCCCCATAGGTTTGTAGAATGGCTATATTATATGCATATTGGGGGCCGTATAGCTATAGCTACTACATGCACCACCCAAGACCAAGTGGAGCAATAAGCGAGCTAACAAAGCTACAAAATTGAAGAAGACATTGTTACTGTAGACACCCCAATCTGACCAAGCCAAATCTTAGGCACCCGTCTCGAATGCGTTCCAATGACGAAAGAATGAGAATCATGCTCGAAGATACTCCCAAGCAAGAAAAATCATGAATATGGCTCAAAATCTAAGGAAAAACCCTAAAAACCTTTAGGCCTTGTCCTTACTCTCATAGTCGTAATCTTTTTGAAAACCCTAAACTAAGCCGTGACTTTCTTTGTCACGGCCGTCACTTGTTTATCCAGGTCACAACTTTTGAAAGTCGTGGTTGTCCTTTTCACCACCACAAATGTAACAGCTATCACTGTATAAAAGCAAAAATGTAGCGGTCGTCACTATTACCACTTTTTAGACTAGTGGCAGCATCCCAGAAGGAGTTTGTGTTGCTCGCCCTGCCTATAAATGGGCGACGTTTCCAAGTAGAACAGAAAAAAAAAACCTGAAGGCCCAAGCTCTGCCAAAATACTCCCCTACTCGATATTCTCTCATCCATTCTACACTTCCCGAGCCTCGTTCATGTTCCTATTTACCTCGGAGGAGTTTTTGGAGCACATATATTGTCTTGGGGGTATCATGTTCTCACCGTCGAGGGGCCATTCGAGGTAGATATTTACACGAGGTAACCTTATGAACCTACGACTCTTCTTAAACCCTCATCTTCTTCCCTCGAGGGTGTCGTGAATAAGGTTTTTATTGTGTTTTATTGCTTATTTATCATTCGTTTCAATGTAAGCACTTGTTTCCTTCAAGTTTTTCATTACTTATAATGTATTCATAGCACTCTGTTTTGTATATTTGCATTTGTTTACATTTTGTTTCGATATTCACAAGCACACTATGTACATTAAAAGCTTTTTAAGGTTCTGGAACATGACAGGCGCGACCTTGTTATGTCATGGCTGTGTACTTTGTTAAACCCATAGTCACGGCCGTGCACTTTTTATAAGGGCCAGTACATTCCTTTTTTTTACGCACGGCCGCAACATTTTGTTGTTACGACCGTGACATTATTTTAAGGCTAAAAACTTGAAAACCCTCTTCAAAACTCTCTGATATGTGTTTATTTTGAGGTTGTAGATCCTTTTATTGCTTTGTTTAGCATTTTCTTCTCTCTATACCTCTGTTTACTTTGCTGTTCAGTAATGAATGGCAGATCTGGCCGAGTCCAAATGAGTCATGGTCTCCATTCTGTGCACCTTCATATCTACATGTTTTGAGGTTATGAGAACATTATGGTCGCATCTTTTTCCTCCATTTTTATTACAACCGTTAGGTTTTGTGAGGCCAATAACATGAAAATGTGTTTTAAGCATTCTGTTGTTCATATTTGATATCCTATAGATTTTGTTTAGAGTTATTGCTTGTATAAAGGATGAAGGATGGTGGATTTAACCTAGAATCAATAGATTGTGATCTCTATCATGTATATCTTATTCATTTGAACTTGGTTTAAGCCTTGTGCAATGTATATACCCCTTCCGTACCCTAAAAAACCATGGTTGTGACATTTATTTGTCATAGCTGTGAGCTTTTTCATTCTGTTCTTTACGGTGACCTTATATTGGTCATGGCCGCCTGTTTTGTAACCATTTTTTTCATGGCTGCAACATTTGTTGCTACGGCCGTGAGTTTTCTGCGTGTCTAGCAGCTTAAATATGATGTTGTATTCTCTTCCATTCATTCTGTACAACCTATTTATAGCATGTTATAGGCATAAACACTGTTGCATGACCCTTAAACCTTTATTTGTTTGCTTTATTGATTATTCACATGTTTTTTGCTTTACTTTGCTCAAATGATGTGTGTAGAGTATCTAGAAATAACAACCAAGTTACACGACCGTAAGAATCATAGTTAATATTTTGTTTTGTTGCTTGCTTTTATTTGAACTCTTTTTAACCTCCCATTCTGTATATGTTACCTTTAAAAAGTTTACAAAAAAAACCAATATTGACAAAGTAGAGGCCAACCTCACGGCTGGGCGAAAAGGGTGCTTAACACCTTCCCTTTTCGTACCTTAGCACCCGAACCCTCTTTCTCTTTGGTTACGTTTTTTTAAAAAGACCTGCAGCCTTCTTTTGTTTTTCTTAATTTTTCTCAAAAATCAAGTGGCGACTCATTTTTTTTAAAGAGGGTGCTCAAGTATCTTAGACTTTTTTTTAAAAGAAAAGAATATTTTTCTAAAAACAATAAATATTCAGTGCATTCCTCTTCACCAAAGAAAACATTAGCAGTTTTTTCTAGCGACTCCACTAGGGACTGGTTTTTCAAAAAAAAAAATCACAAGAGGGCTTAACATAAAATGTCAATGGTTTTTGTTGTAACCTTTTCATCGATATTCGCATTTGCATATATGTGTTCTTGGTTCTCAAAACCTCGCTCTGCCTATCTGATACCCTGGTCAGTTTACTATCTCGAGATTATGTTGGGAAAGTCAGCAAGTTTTCTGGCTACATGCTTCCATGGATGTAGCAGAAAGAGTTACTGCATATCATTTGACCATGCCTTGCACCATTCCTAGCATTAGAACGTATATTCTTGACTCTATTCAGAAGGTACATTGAGTGCAGACCTACCATCCTTCTCATGTTGCATATAGATTCTTAGAACACTTCTTTTAGGATCAATAAATCTTCCAATGTTATGTGATTTTCTTTTTATGGTTGCTTTTATTTGTATAGTTTGCACTCCGATTAGGATTAGTCTTCATCTTCTCAACCGTCGTCGAGATTGAGTTGTTTTGAGTTTAGGCCCGTCTAACGAGTCTTCCGATTTATATGAGCCCTTTCAGTTCAGAGACCTAGGATAATAGCACCGAGAAGAGAAGAACCTATACGCACTTGGGCCTGATCTCTGAGTGGAAGACTCAGATGTGCCAATCAGATGAGATTACCGATGGTAGACCCAGAACTGTCCATGACTGATATGATGAGGGCAATTCTGGAATTACAACGGACTATTGAAGGAGTTAGTACCACAGTAACAAATTAGGCTAGGATCCAAACTCCGTGTCAAACTCAGATCCAAGTTTTACATACCCGGGTTGTAAACCCTAATGTGGTTGTTCCGAATGACTCCGAAGATGGTATGGGAGATAATATTTAGGATGATAATGTGAGACTTGAGGGAGCCCAACTAGTAGTTGTATAACCCATCTAGCTGGGAATTCCAAAAATCCTAACCACCAAGGAATCAATCTTGTCTGATAAGGTTGACAAGTTGGAGAAGATTTGAGAAATGCCCAAGGAATTGAGGACTATATGCTAGATATCGAAGGACTCTGTTTATTCCCCGATGCTAAGCTGCTCGAGAAGTTTAAAATGCCCGATATGAAGAAGTTTGACAGGATTGGAGACCTGAGGATCCACCTGAGAATGTATGTGGAAACTTTGTCTCCAATGGGTATTAGTGATCAGTTGAAAGCTCAGCTTTTCTAGCGATCTTTGTCAAGAGCTGCTCAAAAATGGTTTCTGTCTTTAGATGCTATAAAGGCAAGAACGTGAAAGGACATTGCTATTGCATTTGTTAATTAGTACAACGACAACATCCAGCTCGATGTCACCACTCAAAAACTCGAGACCACCCGGCAGGAAGCCAAAGAATCTTTTATTGAGTTTCTGACCTGATGGAGTGCTAAGGCAGCTAAGATAGCAAACCAACTTACTAAGAAGGAATAAGTGAGAATGGTGGTAAAGAACTTGCAGCAACAGTTCTGCAAATATTTGATAACACAGCCGCTAATGATTTTGAGCAGGTTTTTGACGCTGGGATACAGAAAGAGGACGCACTGTTGTCTGGAGATATTGAGAAGGGAGAACCGAGTCAAAGAATGGTTCGAAAATCATATGCCAGTAATCCAAACAATGCCACCAATGCCGTGAACCGAAGCTATGAAGTGAATCTTCTAAATCCTAACCCAAATCAATTTAGCCCATCTATCCAGCCAGCCACCCAAAGTAAACCCTGAAACCAAAAGAGAACCTTCACCCAACTCACTGTCCCTTTAACATCCATCCTAAGCTGTCTAATTGAAAGGGGTCTCCTAAAGCCATTAGAGCCGACCCTGCCTCTAAACCTTTTATCGTCCAAATATAATCTTACCTAGTACTACGCTTTCCACTAGGGGCACGGTCATTTAACTAATAATTACATGAGGCTTCGGCACGAGATTCAAGACTTGATAGACAACAAGGTGGTTCCTCCACCAACTGCCTCTCAAACACCGAATGTTACCACCAACCCTCTACCGAATCATGCGAACCAACAAAATGTGAATGCTATTGAAAGAGAGTCGGGAGGATTTGATCCCATAAAATTCATAGTCTTTGCAACAGAAGCGAAGCCAGTTATAGTTCTACTGTCCTGTCCAGAGGTATTGCTGCTCAACGACCTTATTCAAGATCTGATAAATGATGGTTTTGATAATTTCCTGATCTTTATTGTTCATAAAAAGGAAGTTCCTCCCCCTGTCAACGGAAAGGATGAGGAATACGAAGAAATAAGATGGTTGTGGGAAGATCTGGCCCACCTTGAGGCATTAGATAATTTAGAGGAAGCCAGAATCGACACCAAATGGCATGTCCCGACTATCTTGAGTGACAATACAACCTGTCACAAAGGGAAAGCTTGGTACAGAGAAGCCAACCCAAGTTTTGGAATAGAAAAAGTAAGGAAAATAATATCAGAAATAGGAGAGTCCTTGAAGGGAAAGGAGGTTGGTAGTGAGAGGAAACAGGAATAAAATCCACCCGCCAGTACAAAAATCAAGAAGAAGAAGGAGTAGGAAGAGAAAGAGGAGAATTTACCCCAAGTGAATTTGTTGGAAACTGCAAGTCCTGTATTTGATCCTTCTGTATACATTATTTCACTTCATAGGCCAAAACCTATAACACCTCTACTCGAGGGACCGATATTATGTTCTCTCGAATGGGATTACCAAGAAGAGAATAACATGTGGGAGTTAGAAGAAATAGAGCAGGAATTCATAGACATAGAATACGATGAAGGAGAGGATGTGCTAGAATGGCACACGATAGTGGAAGAATCACATGACCATGGAGGCCTGTAGGAATCTTGGGGCCCTCCCCCACCATACGATTATGAAGACTCGTTTGACGAGGTATCGATGCCGTAACTCTTTGAGCTAGAGGCCAATCTAGATGAAGAGTTTGATTTGTTTTTACAAAATATAATGGAAATTGAGGAAGATTTATGGGAAGATAAAAGAGACAATGGAGGGAAAGCTAGAGCAGATGATTTATGGGCCTTTCAGGAGAAACGATGCTTGGTGGTCGAGATTCGAGACGTGGTTGACCAATTTGAAGGACTATGGGAGCCCGAAGAGCAAATAAAGCATGTAATAAGGAGCAGGAGGCATTTTAAGCCCACACAGCTAGAGAAGGGGCAACCAAGTAGGGGTATGGAAGAACCAAGGAAACAAATAGAGAAGCAAAACAATGAAAATGAGGATGTAGTTTTGAAGCAACCTAAGAAGACACAAGCTAATGTGAGCATCTAGTGGTTACTTGTGGCATCCCATAAGCACCAAGAGGCTGTCTTGAAGGCTTTGAATAGTGTGAACATCCCGATTGACATATCTCCAGA
>JAULJZ010059530.1:0-35702 GCA_032270985.1 Heliamphora pulchella
GGTATCTAGCACGAACCCCAGACTCAAGCTCCCAAGTCGCTTCCTCAACCCCGTAATGAAGCCACTGAACTTTGACATAAGCAATCGTTCTCCCCCGTAACACCTGCTCTTTTGTATCAAGAATCCTCACTAGACGCTCCTCATGCGTGATATCCTCATCAACTCACAACTCAGCCCAATCTAACACATGTGAAGGATCAGACTCGTACCTCCGAAGCATGGAAACGTGAAACACGTTATGCACAGATGCCAACTAAGGTGGCAAGACCAGACGGTATGCTACCACCCCAATTCTTTCCAGAATCTCGTATGGTTCAATAAAGCACGGTGATAGCTTCCCGCTACGGCTAAATCTCATCAACCCTCTACGTGGCGAGACCTTCAGAAACACATGATCTCTCACTGTAAACTCTAAAGGTCTCCTCCTCTAATCTGCATAACTCTTCTGGCGGCTTTGTGCTGTCACCAGACACTGACGAATCACTGCAATATTCTCGGTCGTCTCCCGCACTAGGTCGGGTCCCAAAACAGCGGTCTCTCCCACCTCTGTCCAACACATAGGCGATCTACACGGTCTACCATATAAAGCCTCGTACGGTGCCATCCCAATACTGAATTGATAGCTGTTGTTGTATACAAACTCTGCCAATGATAGATGGTCCTCCCAAGAACCCCGAAAATCAAGCACATAGGCTCTCAACATGTCCTCTAAAATCTGGATGGTCCACTCAGACTGACCGTTGGTCTGTGGGTAAAAAGCTATGCTGAAAATCAAGCTTGTTCCCAAAGCCATCTAAAGACTCTGCCAAAAGAGCGATGTAAAGCGTGGGTCTCGATCAGAAACAATAGTCACCAGTACTCCGTGTAGTCGGACCATCTCTCAAACATACAACCTACCAATCTGTCCACTGAATCCCGCACTCGCATGGGAAGAAAATGTGCTGACTTCGTCAGCCTAACAACTATAAACCAAACAGCATCATGTCCCATAGGCGATCGAGGAAGTCCTGATATAAAATCTATCATGACATTCTCCCACTTCCACTTAGATATAAGCAAAGGCTGTAACAATCCTACTGGTCGCTAATGTTCCACCTTTACTTGCTGACAAGTAAGGCACCGAGACACAAATTAGATCACGTCTCTCTTCATTCCCATCCATCGAAACTGACGGCGCAAATCATGATACATCTTCGTGCTTCCGGAATGCACTGCAAGACGTGAATGATGAAAATCATATAGCACCTCAGCACGACACGACTCTGGCACAAACAGTGGCCCTGCCAACCTCAAACTCTGATTTGAACCCACTGTCCATCCTACCATGTCCTTCCCACTAGCAATGCAGTCCCGTATCATCTGAGCCTCCTGATCAGTTCGCTGAGCCTCTAACACGCGCGCAACAAATGTGGGCTATGAAGCTACTGAATATAAGGTCGCATCTTCCGCTGTCTCTCCGAGACACAGATCAAACTCCCCAACATCTCTAAGCATATCCCATTCTTGTATAGCCACAGAAGCTAACGAACTATGAGATCTCCTACTGAGCGCATCAGCTACGACATTTGCCTTTCTCGGGTGGTACTACAAATCAAAGTCGTAGTCTCCTAACAACTTCATCCATCGTTATTGGCGAAGATTCAAGTCCTTCTGCGAAAATAAGTATTTTAAGCTCTTTGATCAGAGAAAACCTCGAAGTGTTCACCATATAGATAATACTACCATGTCTTCAAGGCGAAGACCACAGCTGCCAACTCCAAATCATGGGTCGGGTAGTTCTTCTTGTGTGTCTTCAACTGTTGTGAGTCTTAGGCTACAACCTTACCTCCCTGCATTAATACACAGCCCAAATCGTCGTGTGATGCATCGCAATACACTGTATACCCCAGGCCTCACTCTGGAATAATCAACACTGGCGCACTGGTCAATCTCCTCTTCAGCTCCTGGAAGGCTGACTCACAGGACTCACTCCACACGAACACAACTCCCTTCCACGTCAGGCGCGTCATCGGTGCTGCCAACCTGGAAAAGTCCTTGACGAACCGCCGATAATAACCTGCCAAACCCAGGAAACTATGGATCTCAAAGACATTCTTCGATCGCTGCCAGTCCATCACAGCATCAGTCTTCGACGAGTCCACTGATACTCCCTCCGTCGACACCACGTGTCCAAGGAATCTCACCTCCGACATCCAAAACTCGCACTTCTCAAACTTCGCATGCAAGCGATGTTCTGTCAAAAGCTACAAAACAACATGCAGTTACTCCTCATGCATCTCCCTCGTGGGTGAATAGATCAAAATGTCATTCACGAATACCACCACAAAACTATTTAGGTAAGGGTGGAAGATACGATTCATCAAACTCATAAAAGTTACAGGGGCGCTCGTCAAACCGAACGGCATGACCAAAAACTCGTAGTGACCATAACGAGTTTGAAAGGCGGTTTCGCTATGTCTTCATCCCTAATCTTCAACTGGTGATACCATAACCTCAAGTTAATCGTCGAAAAGCAGCGCGATCCTCTTAGCTGATCAAATTGGTCATCAATCCTAGGCATAGGGTAATTGTTCTTGACCGTCACCTGATTTAGCTTCCTGTAATCTATGCACAGTCTCAAAGACCCATCCTTCTTCTTCACGAACAAAGTTGGTGCTCCCCACAGCGACGTACTCGGCCGTACAAACCCCTTGTCAAGCAATGCCTGCAGCTGCACTTTGAGTTCTCACAACTTAGCAGGTGCAAAGCGATATAATGGCATAGAGATAGGAGTTGCTCTTGGAACAAGATCAATAGAGAACTTCACATCTTGGGTCGGTGGTAACTCAAACAAATCATCAGGGAAAACTTCTGGATAATCACAGACCACAGGGGGTAGCTCCCCTCGAACCTCACCCAACTCATCCAACCTAAGAGCAGAAAAGAGGAAACCCAAGTTCCCTCAAACCCGTGCGGCACATGGCACAGACACCAAGCCCTCATCTCGATCACCCACAAAGTAGAAGTAGTCACCCTCTAGTGTGCAGATCGACACCCTCCGTCGCTCACAATTTATAAAGGCACGATAGGTAGACAGCCAGTCCATCCCTAGGATGACATCAAACGTAGTCATGTCTAGAATGATAAAATCAAACTCTAAACAACGACCGACGACTCCTAACTCACACGATCTGCAAACTGTACTCAACACGACATTTCCACTTACTAGGGTCTCTACGCTCAATGCACTACCCAACGGGTCTATCCATAACCCCAATGCAGATACAAAAGAAGAAGAGATAAAAGAATGTGATGCTCCCGTGTCGATGAGGACACTGGCCCCATGATCTACAGACTAGAAGAGTACCTCTGATCATGGCTGGAGTAGCTGGAGCATCAGATGCAACTGGTGCTTTGGAAGCACTGCGATCAGCAAGAATGTAAGCCCTGGCCTGTGGTGGTTTGGTCTGTCCACCATAACCCTGAGTCGTCAGTTGCCTCACAGACTGTGCTGAAGTACCTCCCTCTGCAAACCTATATGTCTGGGCCCTAGGTTGCTAAGGAGTCTGCCGTCTTTGCGCAGATGGAGTGGCTGGCGCTCCTGTTGCACTCAGAACATTCCCTTCCCGGGGAGAGTATCTATGAATATTCCTGGACTGACCACACCGAAAGCAGATAGGTGGGTCTCTCGTTTGTGACTAGACGGACGCTCAACTCTGTACCTGGCTCTTCTGCGGGCACTCAACTGAACGATGCCCCGGCTGTCCGCATCGATAACAAATTAGCCCTCTCTGCTCTGGCCTTCCTGCTGAGGCCACTAAAGGTGCAGGTGTGGATGACTGCGACTAATACGATCCGAAAAAATGAGAACTAGGTCCAGACGACCTTTGGCGCTTTCTCCCGCGCCTCTGGAACAGTGCATCTCCACTGCCCTGCTGACTCCCACTCTCTCTCACTCTGCGACTCTCTACCAGTGAGTTCTCTACTCGAATAGCAGCTTCCACTAGCGCAATGTACACATCCAAACCCAGAGCTGCAATCCTGCCCTTGATGGCAGGTCGAAGGCCCCTCTCAAACCTCCTAGTGCGTAACTCCTCTGTAGATAGCATCTCAGCTGCGAACCGCAACAGATTCGAGAACTTAGCCTCATACTGGACCATAGAAAGGTTCCCCTGAACAAGGGAAAGGAACTCCTCTCGGTAAGTATCTCTCATAGCTCTCGAGAAATATTTCTCCAAGAAGACTCTCGTGAAAGCAGCCCATGTATCATCCACCGTAGTCTTAGCAAACTGCCACCACTCTCTAGCATCTTCTCGCAGTTGGAATGCTGCCAACCGCACACGCTAAGCATCTTCCTTGATATCCAAAGTATCAAAGATAGCTGTGGTCACTTCCAACCACTCAGTAGCAACCTTGGGGTCCGGCTCCCCAGAAAAGGTTGAAGGATCCAACCGCCAAAATTCCCTCATAGCCACAGAGGCTCTTGGCTCAGGAGCCCTCACTCCTGACCTGGAGGCCTCAGCCATAGCTCTCATAGTGGCAAGCATCTCCTGCATGACGTCAGCACCGCCCACTTGTTCCTGTGGGGCATGGACGTCTCCCTCCTTTGGAACCTGAACATAAGCACGACCTCGGCCATGGCCTCGACTACGTCCCCGTCCCCGCACTCCCCGCATGGACATAATTCTATATAAAGCAGATAACGAGATAAGCTTTCATACAACATGCTACGTACGTAAAAACATAACACATAAGCATGTCAACACATAACCACTTAAGGTGACGCAACACATCTCACATACCGAGGAGAATCAACAAGACAGGCACATCAATTTAGATAACATATTCGGATTTCCTGCTAAAAAACACGTCAGCCAAATGCGTCTCTAACTTGGCTCCCAAAGTTGTTAATCCAAACGCCCGAAGGCAAGACTAATACATCCCAAGACCCAACCTCCATGCTCATAGATACACCAACTATCATGCTTATCAAGCTATATGCATGTCATAAAAACATTTAAACACACGCAAGCAAGCATATACAATCAACCTCACCAGGTGATAAACCCTCTTCCCATGGCTCTTAAGAATTCAAATCCAGAGTTTTGATACCAAGTTGTCACGTCCCAAAACCCAGGGTCACGTGAAAATCTACCAAAACACCAGTTTTATGAAAATAGGTTTTCATACATTCAAATCCACATGTTGAAATCAAATGAAAACCCAATATGCATCTCTCATAAACAGTAAACATACAGTTCCAACATGCATATAATATATCGCCTTATGACGTACAAAACCTACCTTTAGGAGCAGGCATACCAAAAAGAAAAACAACTAAAATCTTTCGCCATCCGTCACCACGGGCACCACAAAATCTACTCAAGATCATGCTCACATCATCACCTAAAAATGGTTTTGTATAGAAAATCCCACTCGTGAGCCGAAACCTAATAGAAACAAACTATAAAGTTGTAAAGCAGGATATGCAATCATATGGTGGGAGCTAACTCGATCACAAGTAAAACCATGCATTATAACTAATGTAAACAACAGTTAAAGAAAACTGCAATCAAACATTGTTTTCCACTCGAACCACACACACCGAGGAAATAAACTGGTAAAATTGTATGCTCCACTCGGGCCACACAGTCAAGGAGAAAGATAAATGAATCCTATGTACCGACACCGTCACAAGGGGACAAATGTAGCAACTACAGACTCCTGTCCCTTTACTCAATCCCTACACATCGTAGGACCGGTTAGGTAAATGCAAGTTCTATATGAAGCCACCATAACGTAAAAACTTAGATTATGGGCCCGAAACCCTAGGGAACAAAGCACCCAACCACCTAGTTTACGGGGATTAACCTGAAGGACCAAGGTACCTGCTCTGCGCATGTTTTCGGACATCCATTGAGGAAAACTCGTGCCAAATACCCGCTATCCCGGTACATCTAGAGAATCATTTCCAAACCAAAACATTTTTCACATTTATATAAGATCCATCCATCGACATGGAGATCATACAACATATAAATCCATCAATTAACATGGAGATCAAACAAACATGTAAAAACATGAGTTTTCAAAGCTATACAACATATGTATAAGAAGATCCAATCCATCTACCATGGAGATCAATGCATGAAAATGCATAGTTTTCATCAAAACATTTTAAAAGTTGAGCCTCAACCCCACAGGTTAGCTCTAAACCTTCAAAAACGTGATTTTCAAAGATGCCACCCATCAGCCTAGGTTCAGTCAACTGGACCCACCCTCCAATCGACTGGACCCACCTTCCAATCGACTGAAAAATACACTGGAATCCACACCAAAACGCCCAACAACACTGTTCAGTCGACTGACCCCACGGGTTCAGTCGACTGAACTAGCCCAAACAATAATTTTTTGCTACAGTTTTGCCAATTTGAACCCAAGATGAAGCCTCGAAGCTTCCATCTCACCCCAATGAACTCACACACGCTCAAGCCTATCACCAAAGGCTTCAAAAGATACATCCAACACCGTTTTCATCCAACCGAAACGACAGAAAAAGGTTTTTAAACCAAAAATCTATTTTTCCCAAACATGAAACACCTTTTCATGAATATAAAATGGTAAAGATACATAAGATTACATACGACACCTTCTAACAACTTTAAAGTCTAGAATCCTATCTCGGTGAGTCAAGAACTCGACAAGCTGAAATCTGGGGCATGTTGATGGCCTCACATAAACATAGACAAGCTGTCCTGAAGGTCCTAAATAATGCCAGTGTTTCAATAGATGTAACCCCAGAGCAACTCGTTGGGCTCATTTTGCCGGTTATAGAGCCAAAAGTCATTTTTCTTTTCTGATAAGGATCTGCCAGTGGAAGAAAAGAATCATAACAAACCCCTACATATAACCGTTAAATTCCTGGAAAAGTGGGTCTCGGTGACTCTGATTGATAATGGGTCCGCATTAAATGCCTGTCCGCTTAGAACAGTAGTTTTCTTGGGACTAAAGCTGGAACATTTCACACCTAGTAATCAAGGAGTCTGGGCCTACGATAACACGAGGAGATATGTGCTCGGCCTGGTATCATTCGCGTTATCAGTAGGGCCTCTGGAGACTTCAGTTGAGTTTCATGTGCTGGACGTGCCAGTCTCCTTTAATATATTGCTGGGCAGGCCTTGGCTGCATGTTCCGAATGTCCAGGCAGTGTCTTTTACTCTCCATCAAAAGTTGAAATTGATAAAAAAATGAGGCAGTGCTGACCATCCATGGCGAAGATAGTATTCAACCCCCAAGGGGAGAGGGTTCGACCCTCTTGGAGGTTCAGCATGGTGAAGGGGATGTGTCGCTAAGTGGGTTCCAATTTGATGAGGCGCAGGTAGTACAGATGCTGTTAAAGGAAGAAGAAAATTACATTAACCCGTGAGCAGTTACAATGATGAGGTAAATGTCTTACTTCCTAGGAATGTGGTTGGGTTGCAAACAGCAAGGTATTCTGAAACTTATCCAGGTATTGCCAGCTTCGCGCCATTTCTGTATTGGGTATATATCGATGGAAGAAGATTTAGAAGGGCCTAAAAGGGGACGGAAAGCTAACTACTCAGGAATGCTCAACGAGTACTTTATCAAAGAGGGAGAAGATTTCCCATACTGAGGCTTCCCAGAGCCATGGATCGACGAAGAAATTGACCAGAAGTTGTCAGGGCTAGAAATCTTCTTCAACCATCAATTATCCGATACGAAAGAAGATGAAACAGTGAAAGGGAAAGAGGAAGGAAAGAAGATCCAAGAGGAAGATTGGGCAGACAAGCTTGATAGAATCGACATGGGAGTGTTGTTTAATAAAAAGATGGCACAGCTGCACATAACTGACCCAGACTATTTCATGATGGGCTTTAGCGCACCAACCTACTGCACCAAACTCATTGTCGATGCTGCTGCAGAGGAAGTGAAGAACTGGACCTTAGAGTCCTGTGATATGCAGGTTGTCTGTCCTGAGACTAAGTCTAAGTCAGAGTCTGTGGTTGAGGGCACGTCTGTTTGTGCACCTCCCCATGTTTATGCTTTTGAGTTTGTAATCCCGTCTTCCTTCAATGAAATGAACGAGATTTTCAGTTACTTTGCTTTGTTTGATTTATTTCATATGCTTTTTGATGATTTTGAATTCGACAGGAATATCCCCGAAGAAGTAAAACTTTTAATAAAAAGATAAGAAAAAATGCGAGCCCAACCAATAATTGAAGAAACTTTGTCAATAAATCTGGGTAGTGAAACTGTGAGACCTTGTACCATTTCATTTTGATAGATACGTATGTTCGGTGTTTTTGTATACGTTTTGGCGTTTTCGCCTTAGTATTCTTATACGTGTCTTGATGCATGTTTTAGTTTATCTGAGCATGCGGGGTTGTCCCGGGGGTTGCGGGGAGTTACGACGCGAATTTTAAAAATTCAAAAAAAAAAACATATTTTAGAGGCCTATAAATAGCTAGAGTTAGATATTTTCAAAAGATATTTTCAAAACTTAACTCCTAATTTTTCTCCTTTTTCTCTCTGCCTTCGCTCTAACTTCTCGGGGGCCCGGGGCTTGGTTTTTGATGATCCAATAGCCGACCCTTGTTGTTGGAATCGTGGTTTACGCATCCATCCGGATAGAATTTCATTCCAATGAAGCTCAATTTTGCACGTGGATTGAGGCGTCGAGTTTTTAACTCACCGATGTAGGATCCTAGACTATGTTATCTTTAAAGGGTGCTACGTGTAATCATATGTGTTTTTACCGTCTTGAAATGCATGAAAGGTTAGTTTATGTTTTGAAATGCATGAGAAGTTAGTTTGTGTGTTGAAAAGGCGGGTTTTGGTTCTAAATCATTTTTGGTTGGATGAACGGGTTTGGTTGGACAAAAGGATTCATGTTTTAAGTGTTTCTTTTTGGTTCCCTTTGTGGATTTGGGCTCGTGTATGCCTGTGGGGTTCAAAAATATGCGAGTTGGAGGTTTGGTTTGAGTTTGGATGTGTTTTGGCTTCAAATTTCAGCAAAAAGGTCAGTTTTGTGTGCTAAACCGCTTAAGGAACCGCTCAAGCGGTCTAGAGGGCGGTCATGGGGAGTTCTCGGGTTGCCTAACCGCTGGACAGACCGCTCGAGCGGTCTAGCCCGTGGTTTGTTTTTGCTGGTTGAAAATCCATTTTTAAAATTGATGTATCTCTTTCATCCGAACTCGAAATTAGGTCATTTTTTGTGTCCAAATTGAAGCCCTAGAAGTCCTCTTTCCAATGACACCTCTCTCACATTAAAATGCTTTTTGTAAAAAAAGTTATGGGCAAAATAGTGAGGGTATGTCAATCTTTTTTAACCGTTTTTCATCCGTTTTGGGCCAAATGTCATGTTTTATGTTGAAACTTTGTTTGTTTTGGGCAAAAAGCATGTTTTGCGCTTTTCTTGGTTATTAAATGATATAACTTGTGGAAGTTTATAGTTTTAAAAAGGATAGTTTGAAAAATGAGTTTTTACGAAAATTTGTGGGAAAAACGTGTTGATTGGAGGTTTGGAGCTAACCCTTGGAGTTGAGGCTCACTTTCTAAAACGTTTTGATGAAATTATGTTTTTACATATTTTGGTTTGATCTCCATGGCTCATGGATTAGATTACTTGTTTATACATGTGTTGTATAACTGTTGCTGGAATATTTTTTTAAAAATGTTTTGTTGATCTCCATGTTGATGGATGGATCTATATACATGTATAGTGTATTTTGAGAACTCGGTTTTTAGAAGATTATCAAGATGTACCGGAATAACGTGTATTTGGCACGAGTTGCCCTCAATGTAAGTCCGAAAACGTGCACAGCGTAGGTGCTCTGTACCTTCAGGTTAGTTCCCGTAAATTGAGTTGGTTAGGTGCTTTGTACCCTCGGGTTGTCGGGCCCTTAAATTAAGTGGTACGTTATGGTGCTCAATATAGAACTTTTTATTACCTAGCGAGTCTTGAATGGCTGGAGTCTAGGGTAATGGGCAGGAGTCTATAGTTGTTACCTCTGTCTCCTTGTGATAGAGTCAGTATATAGGATCATATTCTTCTTCTTTTTCTATGATGGTACATTCCATGAGGGAACAATGATTTTGGTTACTATTTTTCCTTAACTGTGGCGGCTTATTTGCATTATTTGCAATTAATGGTTTTAAGGATTGAAAACATGGGTTTTATGAAATAAAACTGTTTTGAGACTCGTGGTGGTCTAAGGGAAAACTATTTTGGGTTTGTGGTTGAATTCTCTCCCACTATATGATTGCATATCCTGCTTTACAGCTTTATAGTCTATTTCTATTGGACTTTGGCTCACGGTGTGAAATTTTTGCTGTAAAAACCATTTTCAGGTCAGGAGATTGATGATGAGGAGATGATCTAGTGGTGCCCGAGGTGGCAGAAGATTTTATTAATCTCCTTTTTATATGCCTACAAAAGGCCTGCTTTGTACGCCTCGGCGCGATAGATTATGCTTGTTGTATATGAATATCTACTATTTATGAAAGATACATGTTGGGTATTCTTTGATTTCAACAGGTGAATTTGTTGTATGAAAACCTATTTTTCATAAACAACTGGTGTTTGGTGGATTTTCACGTGACCTTGGATTTTGGGACGTGACAACTTAGTATCAGAGCACTGGATTCGAATACCTAAGAGCCATGGGAAGAGGGTTTATCATCTGGTGAGGTTGATTGAGTATGCTTGCTTGCATGTGTTTAGATATGTCTATAACATGCTGATAGCCTTTTTAGCATGATTTGTGTATATGTGGATATGGAGGTTGAATCTCAAGATTGATTAGTCTTGCCTTAAGGCGTTTGGACTAACATATTTGGATGCCAAGTTCGAAATGCGTGTGGAAAACGTGTTTTCTAGCAAGGAATTTGAATATGTCATCCAAATTGATGCGTCTATCTTGTTGGTTCTCCTCGGTATGTGAGACGTGTTTACATAACCTTAAGTGGCTACGTGTTAGCATGCTTATATGCGTTATGTGTTTATGTTACGTAGTAACATGTTGTAGGAAAGATTATCTTGTTATATTGCTTTCTGTAGAACTATGTCCACGCAGGGAGTGCGGGGACAGTGTCGTGGCCGAGGTTGTGCTTATGCTCAGATTCCGGAAGAAGAAAATGTTCATCCCCCACAGGAACAAGTGGGTGGTGCTGATGTTGTTCAGGAGATGCTTGCCATTATGAGAGCTATGGCTGAGGCTACCAGGGCTGGAATAAGGGTTCCGGAGCCAAGGGCTTTTGTGGCCATGAGGGAGTTCCGGCGGTTGGATTCTCCAACCTTTTCGGGGGAGCCAGACCCCAAGGTTGCTACTCAGTAGTTGGAAGTGACCACGACGATCTTTGACACGCTGGATATTGAGGAGGATGCCTTACGCATAAAGTTGGCGATGTTTCAACTGCGGGAAGATGCTAGAGAATGGTGGACGTTCGCTAAGACCACAGTGGATGACACGTGGGCCGCTTTCACAAGAGTCTTCTCGGAGAAGTACTTTCTGAGATCTTCAAGGGATACTTACAAAGAGGAGTTCCTCTCCCTTGTTCAAGGAAATCTTTCTGTGGTCCAGTATGAGGCCAAGTTCGCGAATCTGTTTCGGTTCACAGCAGAGATGGTATCTACAAAGGAGTTGTGTGCGAGGAGGTTTGAGAGGGGCCTTCGACCTGCCATCAAGGATAGGGTTGCAGCTCTGGGTTTAGAGGTGTACATTGCGCTGGTGGAAGCTGCCATCCGAGTAGAGAACTCATTGGTAGAGAGCCGCAGAGTTAGAGAGGGCAAGGGCCAGTAGAGTGATGGGGGTACACAGCTTCAGGGGCGCAGGAACAAGCGCCGGAGGTCCTCTAGACCTAGTTCTCATTTTGCCAAGTCATATCAGCCGTAGTTGTCCGCACCTACACCTTCAGTGGCTTCGGTAGGAAGGCCAGAGCAGAAGGGACTGATTTGTTATCGATGTGGACGGCCGGGGCATCGTTCAGTTGAGTGCCCGCAGAAGGGCCAGGTACAGAGTTCAGCACCTGTCCAGTCACAGGGGAGAGACCCACCAGTGTGTTTTGCGTGTGGACAGTCTGAGTACATCCACAGACACTGTCCCCGAGCAGGGAGCGTGTAGAGTGCTACGGGAGCGTCGGTTGCTCCCTCTACTCAAAGACGACAGGCTCCACAGTAACCTAGGGCTCAAATGTTTAGGTTTGCGAAAGGAGGTGCCTCAGCGTAGTCTATGAGGCAACCATCGACTCAGGGTTATGGTGGGCAGGCCAGACCACCACAGGCCAGAGCTTATGTTCTTGCTGATCCTAGTGCTTCCAGGGCACCAGTTACATCCGATGCTGCAGCTACTCCAGCCATGATCAGAGGTACCCTTCTAGTCATTAGGTCATGGGCTAGTGTTCTCATCGACACGAGAGCATCACATTCTTTTATATCTTCTGCCTTTGCATCTGCATTGGGGTTGAAGGTAGACTTGTTGGGTAGTGTGTTGAGTGTGGAGACCCCAGTCAGTGGGAATGTGGTGTTGAGTAGAGTTTGCAAATCTTGTGAGTTAGGAGTCGCCGGTCGTTGTTTAGAGTTTGATTTTATCATTCTAGACATGACCACATTTGACGTCATCGTAGGGATGGACTAGCTGACTACCTACCATGCCTATATAGACTATGACCGACGGAGGGTGTCAATCTGTACGCCAGAGGGTGACTACTTCTACTTTGTGGGTGATCGGGATGAGGGCTTGGCGTCTGTGAAAGGTGCTACACGAGTTCGAGGGAACTTGGGTTTCCTCTTTTCTGCTCTCAGGTTGGATGAGCTGGATGAGGTTCGAGGAGAGCTACCCCCTGTGGTATGTGATTACCCATATGTCTTTTTCGATGATCTATTTGAGTTATCACCGAGCCGAGATGTGGAGTTCTCTATTGATCTTATTCCAGGAGCGGCTCCCATTTCTATGCCATCGTATCGCTTTGCACTTGCTGAGTTGCGAGAACTCAAGGTGCAGTTGTAGGAGTTGCTAGACAAGGGATTTGTGTGGCCGAGTATGTCACCTTGGGGAGCTCCAGCTCTTTTTGCAAAGAAGAAGGATGTGTCTTTGAGATTGTGTATAGACTGCAAGAAGCTGAACTAAGTAACCGTGAAGAACAAGTATCCCTTGCCTAGGATTGACGACCTGTTTGATCAGCTGAAGGGACCGCACTGCTTTTCAAAGTTGACTTGAGGTCAGGGTATCACCAGCTGAGGATTAGGGATGAGGACATAGCGAAGACCGCCTTTCAGACTCGTTATGGTCACTACGAGTTTCTGGTCATGCTGTTCGGTTTGACGAATGCCCCTGCGACATTTGTGGGTTTGATGAACCATATCTTCCACCCTTATCTGGATAGTTTTGTGGTGGTATTCGTAGACGACATTCTAATCTATTCACCCAGGAGAGAGATACACAACGAACATTTGCATGTTGTCTTGTAGCTTCTGAGAGAACATCGCTTGTATGCGAAGTTCAAGAAGTGCGAGTTCTGGATGTCAGAGATGTGGTTCCTTGGACACGTGGTGTCAAAGGATGGAGTATCAGTGGACTTGTCGAAGACTGATGCCGTGATGGATTGGTAGCGACCGAAGAACGTCTTTGAGATTCGCAGTTTTCTGGGTGTGGCAGGTTATTATCGACTGCTCGTCAAGGACTTCTCTAGGTTGGCAGCACCTATGACGCGTCTAACGTGGAAGGGAGTTGTGTTTACGTGGAACGAGTCCTTTGAGTCAGCTTTCCAGGAGCTGAAGAGGCGATTGACCAGTGCGCCAGTGTTGATTATTCCAGAGCGAGGTCTGGGGTATACAGTGTATTGTGATGCATCACACGATGGTTTGGGCTGCGTATTGATGCAGGGAGGTAAGGTTGTAGCCTACAGCTCGCAACAGCTGAAGACACACGAGAGGAACTACCCGACACATGATCTGGAGTTGGCAGCCGTGGTCTTTGCTTTAAAGACTTGGCGTCACTATCTTTATGGTGAGCATTTCGAGGTCTTCTCTGATCACAAGAGCTTGAAATACTTGTTTTCATAGAAAGACTTGAATCTTCGCCAACGACGATGGAAGGAGTTGTTGGGAGACTACGACTTAGATTTGTAGTACCACCCAGGGAAGGCAAATGTCGTAGCCGATGCACTAAGTAGGAGATCTCATGGCTCGTTAGCATCTGTGGCTATACGAGAGTGGGACATGCTTGGGGACATTGGGGAGTTTGATCTGTGTCTCGGAGAGACAGGGAGAGGTGCGACCTTATATTCGGTAGCTTCACGGCCCACATTCGTTGCACGCGTGTTAGAGGCTCAACATACCGACCAGGAGGCTCAGATGATACGGGACCGCATTGATAGTGGGAAGGACACAGCAGGATGGGTGGTGAGTTCGGATCAGAGTTTGAGGTTGACAGGGCGACTGTTTATGCTAGAGTCGTGCCGAGCTGAGGTGCTACATGAGTTTCATCATTCATGTCTTGCAGTGCATCCTGGGGGCACGAAGATGTATCACGATTTGCGCCGTCAGTTCTGGTTGACCGGGATAAAGAGGGACGCTATCCAATTTGTTTCTCGATGGCTTACTTGTCAGCATGTAAAGGTGGAATACCAGAGACCGGCAGGATTATTACAGCCGTTGCCTATATCTGAGTGGAAGTGGGAGAATGTCACGATGGATTTTGTATCAGGACTTCCTCGTTCGCCGAAGGGACATGATGCGATTTGGGTTGTGGCTGATAAGCTGATGAAGTCAGCACATTTTCTTCCCATTTGAGTGAGGGATTCGGTGGATAAATTAGGTAGGTTGTATGTTCAGGAAATAGTCCGACTACACAGAGTACCTATGACTATTGTTTCCGATCGAGACCCGCACTTTACATCGCGCTTTTAGCAGTCTTCAAATGGCTTTGGGGACAAGCTTGACTATCAGCACAGCTTTTCACCCACAGACCGATGGTCAGTCTGAGAGGACTATCTAGATTTTGGAGGACTTGTTGAGAGCTTGTGTGCTTGACTTTCGGGGTTCTCGGGAGGATCACCTATCCTTGGTGGAGCTTACTTACAACAACAGCTATCAGTTCAATATTGGGATGGCGCCGTGTGAGGCTTTGTTTGGTAGGCCGTGTAGATCACCGGTGTGTTGGACAGATGTGGGTGAGACCATTATTTTGGGACCTAACCTAGTGCGGGAGACGACCGAGAGGATTGAAGTGATTCATCAGCGTCTAGTGATAGCTCAAAGCCACCAGAAGAGTTATGCAGATCAGAGGAGAAGACCTTTGGAGTTTGCAGTGGGAGATCATGTGTTTCTAAAGGTCTCGCCACGTAGAGGGTTGATGAGATTTGGCCGTAGCAGGAAGCTATCACCGCGCTTCATTGGACCATTTGAGATCCTAGAAAGGATTGGCGTGGTAGCATACCGTCTGGCTTTGCCACCTCAGTTAACATCTGTGCACAATGTGTTTCACGTTTCCATGTTTCGGAGGTATGAGCTTGATCCTTCACATGTATTAGATTGGATTGAGTTACAGGTTGATGAGGATGTCACCTATGAGGAACGCCCAGTGAGGATTCTTGATACGAAAGAGTAGGTGTTGCGGGGGAGAATGATTGCATATGTCATCGTCCAGTGGCTTCATTATGGGGTTGAGGAAGCGACTTGGGAACTTGAATTTGGGGTTCATGCTAGATACCCATAATTGTTTACCTCATGACCTTGTAGTGAATTTCAGGGGCAAAATTCCTTAAGAGGGAGAGAGTTGTGAGACCCTATACCATTTTATTTTGATATATATGCATGTACGGTGTTTTTGTACACGTTTTGGCGTTTTTACCTTAGTATGCTTATATGTGTTTTGATGCATGTTTTGGTTTATCTGAGCATGCAGGGTTGGTCCCGGGGGCTGCGGGGAGTTATGATACGAATTGCAAAAATTCAAAAAAAAAAAGATATTTTGGATGCCTATAAATATCTGGAGTTAGATATTTTCAAAAGATATTTTCAAAATTTAACTCCTAAGTTTCCTCCTTTTTTTCTCTGTCTTCTTTCTAACTTCTCGGGGGCCCGGGGCTTGGTTTTTAATGATCCAACAGCCGACCCTTGTTGTTGGCATCGTGGTCTATGCATCCATCCAGACAGAATTTTATTCCGACGAAGCTCGATTTTACACGTGGATTGAGGCGTCAAGTTTTTAACTCATCGAGGTAGGATCCTAGCCTATGTTGTCTTTAAAGGGTGCTACGTGTAATCATATGTGTTTTTACCGTCTTGAAATGCATGAAAGGTTAGTTTATGTTTTGAAATGCATGAGAAGTTAGTTTGTGGGTTGAAAAGGCGGGTTTTGGTTCTAAATCATTTTTGGATGGATGAAACGGGTTTGGTTGGACAAAAGGATTTATGTTTTAAGTGTTTCTTTTTGGTTCCCTTTGTGGATTTGGGTTCGTGTATGCCTGTGGGGTTCAAAAATATGCGAGTTGGAGGTTTAGTTGAGTTTAGATGTGTTTTTGCTTCAAATTTTAGCAGAAAGGTCAGCTTCCGGCGCCAGACCGCTTGAGGGACCGCTCAAGAGGTCTAGAGGGCAGTCTTGGGGAGTTCTCGGGTTGCCTGACCGCTGGACAAATTGCTCGAGCGGTCTAGCCCGTGGTCTGTTTTTGTTGGTTGAAAATTTATTTTTAAAATTGATGTATCTCTTTCATCCGAACTCAGAATTGGGTCGTTTTTGTGTTTAAATTGAAGCCCCGGAAGTCCTCTTTCCAATAAAACCTCTCTCACATTAAAATTCGTTTCGTAGAAAACGTTATGGCCAAACTAGTGAGGGTATGTCAAACTTTTTAAACTATTTTTCATCCGTTTTGGACCAAATGTCATGTTTTATGTTAAAACCTTGTTTGTTTTGGGCAAAAAGCATGTTTTGCACTTTTCTTGGTTATTACACGATATGACTTGTGGATTTTTATAGTTTTAAAAAGGATGGTTTGAAAAAGGAGTTTTTACAAAAACTTATGGGAAAAACGTGTTGATTGGAGGTTTGGAGCTAACCCTTGGGGTTGAGGCTCACTTTCTAAAACGTTTTGATGAAATTATATTTTTATATAATTTGGTTTGATCTCCATGGTTCATGGATTGGATCACTTGTTTATACATGTGTTGTATAACTGTTGCTGGAACATTTTTTCAAAAATATTTTGTTGATCTCCATGTTGATGGATGGATCTATATACATGTATGGTGTAATTTGAGAACTCAAATTTTAGAAGATTATCTAGATGTATCGGAATGACGTGTATTTGGCACGAGTTTCCCTCGGTGTAAGTTTGGAAATGTGCGCAGCGTAGGTGCTCTGTACCTTCGGGTTAGTCTCCATATATTGAGTTAGTTGGGTTCTTTGTACCCACGGGTTGTCGGGCCCGTAAATTAAGCAGAACGTTATGGTGCTCCGTATTGAACTTGTCATTACCTAGCGAGTCTTGAATGGCTTGGGTCTAGGGTAATGGGCAGGAGTCTATAGTTGTTACCTTTGTCCCCTTATGATAGAGTCGGTACATAGGGTCATATTCTTCTTCTTTTTTCATGATGGTACATTCCATGAGGGAATAATGATTTTGGTTACTGTTTTTTCTTAACTGTGGTGGTTTATTTTCATTATTTTCAATTCATGGTTTTAAGGATTGAAAACATGGGTTTTATGAAATAAAACCGTTTTGAGACTCGTGGTGGTCTGAGGGAAAACCATTTTGGGTTTGTGGTTGAGTTCACTTCCACTATATGATTGCATATCCTGCTTTACAGTTTTATAGTCTGTTTCTATTGGGTTTCGGCTCACGGTGTGGGATTCTTGCTGTAAAAATCATTTTCAGATCAGGAGATTGATGATGAGGAGATGATCTAGTGGTGCCCAGGGTGGCGAAATATTTTATTAATCTCATTTTGTATGCCTACAAAAGGCGTGTTTTGTATGCCTCGGGGCGATAGATTATGCTTGTTGTATATGAATATCTACTGTTTATGAGAGATACATGTCAGGTATTCTTTGATTTCAACATGTGAATTTGTTGTATGAAAACCTATTTTTCATAAACAACTAGTGTTTGGTAGATTTTCACGTGACCCTGAATTTTGGGGCATGATAGAAACTAACTCACAAAATGTACAAATTGGTTCTTCTTTATCCTTAATTGAACGTAAACAATTAATAACTTTATTAAAAGAATTTAAAGATGTATTTGCGTAGTTTTATGAGGATATGCCCAGAATTGATCCCGACATTATCCAACATCATATCTCCTTGTATCCTGATGCTAAATCGGTCTAACAAAAATTGAGATGGATTCGGCCAAAATGGGCTCTGAAGATCAAAGAGGAAGTTTCCAAACAAATCAATGCTGGATTCCTGATGGTAGCCAAGTATCCGAAGTGGGTAGCCAATATCGTGCCGGTGCTAAAGAAGGATGGTTGTATCCGGGTCTGCATAGATTTTTGAGATTTCAACAAGGCTAGCCCAAAGAATGACTTTCTACTGCCACACATCAATGTTTTGGTAGACAGTACAGTGGGACATGCCTTGTTGTCATTCATGGATGGCTTATCCACGTATAACCATATCCTGATGGACCCCGAGGATAGAGAAAAGACGACATTCACCACACCCTAGGGCACTTGTTGTTATGGTGTAATGCCGTTTGGTTTAAAGAATACAGGGGTAACCTATCAGAGGGCTGCTACTACTTTACTGCATGACATGATACATAAGGAGGTCGATGTGTACCTGGATGATATGATAGTCAAGTCCAAGGATCGTGATGGCCACATTATAGCACTGCAAAAGTTTTTTGAAAAGATTTAGAAATACAAGATGCGGCTCAACCCACAGAAGTGTGCCTTTGAAGTTACCGTCGAAAAAATGCTTTGATTTATGATCACTCAACGGGGTATCGAAGTGAACCCTTCTAAGATTAAAGCAACCTTGAAAATGCCTCCTTTAAGGACTGAACGAGAAGTCATGGGCTTTCTGGATAAGATATAGTTCATCAGTCGATTCATCGCAAAATTGACAACTTCCTATGAGCCACTCTTCCGTCTACTGAAGAAAGGAGTCGAGTTCGAATGGGATCAAAAATTCCAAGATGCCTTCGATGCCGTGCATCAGTACCTACAAAATCCACACGTTCTTGCTCCTTTTGAACCTAATAAGCCACTGATCCTCTATTTGTCAGTGGCTGATTCAGTTATGGGATGTATGCTGGCGTAAGAAGGTGAAGTTGGAATCGAAAATGCTATCTACTACTTAAGCAAGAAGATAATGGGGCCAAAAATACGGTACACACCACTGGAAAAGACATGTCGGGCTTTGGTTTGGGCTTCCTGAAAACTGAGGCATTACATGTTGTCTTTCACGGTGAATATCATCTCCTGGATGGACCCGTTGAAGTACTTGTTTGAAAAGTCGGCACTGATAGGAAGGTTGCCTCGATGGTTGCTGTTGTTATTAGAATTCAACCTCATATATATCACCCGAAAGTTAGTCAAGGGTAGAGCAGTGACAGAATTCCTAGTCGACCAACCAGTTGAGGGAGGTGATGACACAGAGTTCCAGTTTCCTGACGAGCAGCTGATGAAAGTCAAGGATGATAAGTGGACTCTATATTTTGATGGCGCATCCAATCAATATGGCTATGGAATAGGATTCCTTCTTGTCACTCCTGACGAATCGCACGTCCCTTTGTCTTTGAAGCTCAATTTTGAAGTTACCAACAACCAGGCTAAGTATGAAGCATGTTTAGCTGGATTGGAGGCAGCCTTAGAATTAGGGGCAAGAAAATTGAAAGTCATCAGAGATTCAGCACTGGTGGTTTCACAAGCAAGAGGAGAATGGAAGGTCAGGGACTTAACATTGATTCTCTATCATCAAGAGCTAGAGAAACTGATACCATGTTTTGAATCAGTGGTCTTCACTCATGTGCCGAGACTGCAGAACAAATTTGCCGATGCATTGGCCACCCTAACATCCATGATTGACATACCACCCAGGGTCAGAATGAGGCCATTAATAATCGAGCTGAAGAGAAAGTTGGCATACGAGATGACGGCCGCGATCGAGGACAGCGCTGATGAACTACCGTGGTATTTTGACATTCAGAACTTCGTAGAGAAGGGAGAATATTCCAAGTTTTCCAGCAAGAAGGACAAAAGGGCAATACGTAGACTATCTGCATAGTTTGTCATTTGCAGTGGAAGACTGTACAAATGAGGGCATTCTGGGGTCAATAAGCTATGTATTAGCACTGAAGAAGGCCAAAAACTGATGAAATGAATACACGCAGGGGTCTGTGGGCCTCCCATGAATGGAAACATGTTAGCCAAGAAGATCCTGCGACAGAGATATTTTTGGATGACGATAGAAACAGACTGTATACAGTTTGTGCGAAGGTTTCATAAGTGTCAGATCCATGCAAACCTTATGCACATTCCCCCATCTCAATTGTATAACCTGACGTCGTCATGGCCATTCTCAGTATGGGGCATTGATGTAATCGGCAAGATAACATCGAAAGCATCAAATGGGCACGAGTTCATTTTAGTGGCCATTGACTACTTTACTAAGTGGGTGGAAGCAGCCTCCTACTTGGTATTAAAAGCTCACATGTTGCCAAATTCATCAAGTAAATCATCATTTGCCGGTACGGGATCCCCCATGTGCTAATCTCGGATAATGGATCGCATTTCCAAGGAGAGGTCTTAGATCTTTTCGAGGAATACCAGATAGTGGCTCACAAGTCATCACCATATCGGCCACAAACCAATGGAGCAGTTGAGGCAGCAAACAAGAATGTTAAGAAAATTCTGTAAAAGATGATCAACTAACATAAGGATTAGCCGGAACATCTATCGTTCACACTCTGGGGATACATGACGTCGAACACAATTTCAACAGGAACTACGCCATACTCTTTAGTGTATGGGATGGAAGCTGTGCTTTCCATTAAGTGGCAGAGGAACCAAATGGAAGAGTTGCTCTTGTTTAATGAAAGAAGGCTGCAGGCCCTGTTTCATGTGCAAGGATACCAAAGGAGGATAGCTCGAGCATTCAACAAGAAGGTCAAGACCAGGGATCTCAGAGAAGGAGATCTAGTTCTTAAGGAAATCAGAGCTCCCATCTTTGACCCCAGAGGCAAGTTCAAGCCGAACTGGTCCGGACCGTTTCTTATTGAAACCATCATGACCGGTAGTGCAGTCATTATTATGGATTTGGATGGCAATGTGTTCTCCACTTTAGTAAACCTCAACCAGCTCAAAAAATACAATCCTTGAGGTAAAAATAAAGAGAGAATAAAAGCTCGCTAAGTTAAAAATTGAAAAGATAACACAGGCCAAAGTTAGAGCAGCCTACAAGGCCGAAAGCCCGAAAGGGCGACCTTGGCAAAAGTTAGGACATCACAAAAGGAGAGTGTTAATACCTAAGAGTGAATCGAGCTCGAACTACGTTATGACCTGATTCCACTTTTTGGGATACGTAGGCATCTTATTTTAAGAAGTTCGACCACATTCTTTGTTTTAACCATCTTTGAATCTGAATAAGACCAATGCAAATTTATTTCTAGATTTTGATAATAAAGTCATTTAATTAAACCGAAAAACCTTGGATAAATCTGAACCTTCTTTTCATTACTTTAACTTTGGGTTACAAAGTTTTGAAAATAAAAGGGAGGGCACGCAAGTCCCAAACTCTACAAATAAAATAAGGAGAAAAGTTTTGAAATCTTTAGAACAAAGAAGAAGTCCTTAAGTCTTTCTCCTCTTTATTGCCAGTTTCCCTTCTTCTTTGTCCTTCTTCTCCCTATCTTGCATCAGCTATGTCCTGTACTCATCAGAAAGCTTAGGACACTACAGCTCTTGCATCTCCATCCGTGAACGAGACGGCCAGGCACCCTAATATAGTGCTAGAAATGGAACCCGCAGCGCAGATGAAAATAAATGGCCTCAGATACTGTGAAGAATGACCTAACTACGACGGAACTGTCGCATGATCCGGTGAGGATAATAGAAAGTAGTCTAACACAGACCAATCAGCAGAACACTAGGGTGATCCATGGTAGTCAGAGTCATGGCAGGAATCTGCCACTAGGGGCACTACCAAGTGATATCTAGGCCAGTCAGAGATGAAAGGTACTGTCACCAGGCTAACTCGATGTTGCATATCTAGTAGTAGGGGCGGTAAAGGAAAGCTACAGCACTGTGTCTATCAGTAGGTGATTTTTGCATAAGATTCACCTTCTCCATCAGCCATATCTGCAGCAAAAATTAGATCAGTAAGAGAAAAGCCTTGCGGTATGACAAAAGTCTGATAAAAAGAAAGGTTTAAACTTACCTGAAGAAGCAAGGGGTTGCCGATAAAAGTAGTAGTATCACCACGATGAACAGCATCTAGGCCTAGCATTGCCTCGACTAAGACAAGTGGTACAAAGTCCTTCCCTATCCACATCTGACTCACGATGTCAATCAGTGCACAACTAACTCGCTCGTCAGAAGAGATAAGAAGATACTGGGCAAGAAGATAGAAACAAAGGGCATAACGACGCCGCAACTGAAAGTTGAGGTCGCTAAGGTCGCCGGTAGGATGGAATCTCTCAATAAGCCATGGAATGTCAAGGTAGTCACTCGATGTCAGAAGAGAAACTTCCATCCTAGACAAGACACAGAGTTGCATCGCCTGCTGTCGAGCCGAAAGGAAGAGAGTGGGAATAACAACGGAGCTTCGAGGGGTTAAGTCCAGAATAACAGCAAATTCCTCCACGGTGGGGCATAGCTCTTTAGGGTCAAATCGAAAGACGTGGGACTGCGGATCCCATAGTTGGACAGCTGCTTTCAATAATGGTCCATCAATCTTTATTTCCATTAGAGAAAATATGGAGTTGATACCGAAAGGGAAAAAGTTCAAACGTTCGATATGAGAGAATGCCTCAACCAATGCAGAAAGGGGACTAGCCATTTTAGGATGAGGAGTGACGAAAAATGGGGCCTCTAGAGTTGTATTTATAAGGCATGAAAAGGATGGAGATCGAAAAAATAGCAAAAGGTACAATCAATGTGGCGATCGCCACCTTGGAGTGGGCGACTGCCAACTTGAAAGGGCACCGTACAGTGACATCATCCCTTTGACCAGGCGACCGCCAGGTTGGATGTGGCGACGGCCATGTTGTATTATAACACCTATCATGTTAAAAGGTGGCAGGCATGTATCAGTTTGTGGTTTCTGCATTGTGTGTAAGTTTTGACATTTGTATCATACATCCAAGACAATTTGAGCAGCAAATAAAGGAGAATCATGTAACAGATGAATATCAAGCAATAAATGGCAAGAAGGCCCAAAATTTATCAAAAAGTGGCAGAATGTAAACTGGGGCACCCAGGCCCAATAACCAGTAAATAGGGGAACGTAGGCCTATAAAAACCAAATGTATCAAAGTAAATGCATCAGAATGTGTCATGAAAATAAATGTAAATGGGGGAGAAAGCTATCTCTCTCTCTCTCTCTCTCAATGAAGCCTCCAGCAGACCCAGCGAGAGGAAGGACTAGCTTCGTCTGAGCTGATGTCCTTGAAAAGTCTCTTGACGTCATCGCTATCATCACCATCGCTGCCGGAGGAAGAAGATATGGCTCTAGTGCGATTCCTAACAGAAGAGATGGATCCCCTGGAGCGAGTTCTAGAGGAGGCGGTGCGGGATCCACGACTTCGAGCTAGGGCTAAAACAGGAGCTGGAGAAGGAAAAGGAGCCTGCGGCTGGATGGTAACAGCAGGTGGAACTAGAGGCTGTCAAAAGAGAAGTAAGACTCAGAATATAATAATGAAAGAAAGTGCAGAAAAACTGAGAAGATGTAAGATACTCACAATGGCCACTTGCGTAAAAGTAATGCCGACTGCTCGCATCGTGGCATCCATCTGCCGGACCAGTGCCCTTAGGATGGTGACCATCAGCATCGTACGGTCTAGCCAAGGCTGGCCAATCTGCAAAGAATAAAAGAAAACAATTCAAGAAAATAGGACAAGTAAAAAAGGGTAAGTAATTGAAGGAAAGGTGGAAGACAAATCGGGCCGATCTTAACCCTGAACTCTAGTGCTGGCATAACAGGAACCGACAAAGGAAAGGGGAAGCCATATGCCACAATTTGGACATCCCACGGAATCTCTGGGCTCGTCAGCCCTTCATCAGCATCAGCAGCGGCAGTGGCAGCTCCAGCAGCAACACCAGTATCAGCAGCCTCCGATGCCCGTCCTCTCCTCCTACCACTAGGGGCAGCCAGGCCGGGTCTTAGTGATCCCAGTAAATGGACCCGGGACCAAGCAGTGTAATCCCCCTTTGGTACAAGCAACTCTGAGGCATGAGTCCCCAACATCTCCAAGAGGAGGTCAACGCAGCCAAAGAGGTCGGTCCGGCGCATACGTATGGGAGGGACCACCGGTATTCGAAAGTGATCAAGGCCGAGTGACTGGCGAACCACTCGCTCCCCGAGATAATACTCCCTACCGAATGGACCCTCCAACAGGATTCGCCTCGAGGTGAGGTCCCTGCTGCGCATCAGATCTGCGCTGGCCCGATCCTCCACTCCCTGCTAGACATCCCAGTGGACCTGCAGCAATTCAAAGTACAGTACAAAGCAATCGGTGAACAGTGAGCAGTGAATGCAGTACAGTACAATAATTAGTGTGCAGTGATCCGTGTGAACAGAAATAGTACAGTGCAGTACAGTACAGTGAACATTCCAGTGAACAATATAATCCAAAGAGTAATGTACAGTGCAGTAAGAAAAAATTAATGATACCTGGTCGGGGGTCAACCGGTCCAATGATATCCGAAACTGGTCGATGTCCTTTTCCCTAGCCTTCTTCCCCTTCAGCCCTCAGGACCACCGGGCTGCACGGGGAATGACTAGAGGGTCTGCCGAGGAGTTCGCCGGGACATGAAGCCCGAGGAACTTATAAGTCTAAAGCTGAAAAAGAAAAGATACTAGCAAACAGAATAATGGATGACATATAATAAAATGAATGGAAAAGTGCAGAAACTAAATCATACCTCTCAAACCCTCCAGTATCCCCCTATCCTGAGCTCCTGGGAGAACCGGGTCAGAGTCCTCATGAGGCCATAAAGAGTGGTGAGAGCAGCTCATCCCCAGTCATATGAAGCAACCCCGTCAAGATGAGCCAGGGTGCCTAAGTAATGCAAATGAACGGTGTTCTTCTTGTTCGAGAATAAGGAGGTATTAAACAAATATATCAGAAAACCCCAGGCGACCCACTCAAAGTGGCGGGGCTCAGTGTAGTGGAAGTGTCTGAAGCGCTCGAAGAACCACGTATATCTGACACGGTCTCTGTCCATCTACGCGGGGATAGCTCCAAGGAAAGGCATCAGTGCGTTGGCAGAGCGGGCGACGGACAGGTCGAATGGGATGGGAGCTCCTTCGACCCGAATGTCGATGATCAGTGAAAAGTCCAGAGGAGTCAGAGTAGCCTCGAACGTGATGAAGTGAAAGGTGTTGGTGGTATCCCACCACCGCTCAACCAGGGCTGTCAACCAGACCCGGTCATTGCTTGTCCTACCCAATAGGGGTATGAATCGAGAAAAGCCGGAGGTATCAATGGTTGCCCGGCTAGGAGCAGGGAGAGCATCATACCACTTCAATACCTCCCCGGAGGCAGAACCTCCGAAGCCTCTGATGTAATGGCTAGCCTGAAAAGAAAAAAATAAGAAGAAAATATACATAAGAACAGACCAAGCAAGCGATGTACAAGGTTATGTTGAAAGCAATAAAAACCCTAGGTTCATGTGTGTGTGATAACCCTTCAGTTCTCTCAAGCCCTAAAGATTAGGTACCCTAAGCCCTGGTGAGCTAGGCAAATCTTTCAAGCCCTAAAGATTTGGCATCCTAAGCCCTGGTGAGCCAGACAATTCTCTCAAAGCCCTAAAGATTAGGCACCCAAGCCCTGGTGCGCCAGGCAAACCCTGAACGTCATAGTAGAAGACTAAGAACCTTAAGCCCTAAAGATTAGGCACCCTAAGCCCTAGTGCGCCAGGCAAACCCTGCACGTCCTAGTAGAACACTAGGAACCTTAAACCCTAGTGCGCCAGGCAAACCCTGCACGTCCTAGTAGAAGACTAAGAACCCCAAGCTCTGGTGCACCACGCAAATCTTGCACGTCCTAGTAGAAGACTAGGAACCCTAAGCCTTGGTGCGCCTGGCAAATCTTTCTAACCCTAGGTTCGTGTGTGAGTGACGATCCTTTGGTTTTTCCACGTCCTAGTAAAAAACTAGAAACCCTAACGCTTGGTGCACCAGGCAAATCTTTCTAACCCTAGGTTCGTGTATGAGTAACGATCCTTTAGTTTTTGCAGGTTTTAATAGAAGACTAGGAACCCTGAGCCCTGGTGCGCCAGGCAAACTTCTATCATTTTGTACTAATCATTCTTCCTAAAATAAATAAATAAATAAAATAAAAAATAAAAAATCTTCCATTTGATATTTGTGTTTTGCACCTTTTGCCCTAATTTTCTAAAATTTTTCTAAATTTTTTTTCTAATTTTCTAGAATTTTTGAAAATTTTACCAATATTTTTGAAAAATTTATCCCAATTTTGAATTTTTTTTTCTAATTTTCTAGAATTTTTGAAAATTTTGACAAGATTCTTGGAAAATTTTTCCTAATATTTGAAAAAAAATTCTTAATTTTCTAAGAATTTTTGAAAGTTTTTCCTAAATTTTCTAAAATTTTCTCCAAATTTTTAGGATTTTTTAAAATTTTTCCCTGATTTCTAAGCTTTTTCAAAAATTTTGCCCTAATTTTCTAGGTTTTTTTTTTGAAAATTTACCCGAATTTTTTTTTAAAAAAATTTAGAATTTTGAAAATGTTTTCTTTAATTTTCTAAGATTTTTTAAAAAATTTCCTTGATTTTCTAAAATCTTTCCTAATTTTCTAAGATTTTCTAAAAATTTTCCAAGATTGTTGAAAATTTTTCTTAATTTTCTAAGATTTTTGAAAAATACCTCTTAATTTTATAAGATTTGTGATTTCTGAAAATTTGTTCTAGTTTTTAGGATTTTCGACAAAAATTACCTCTAATTTCTAGGATTTTTAATAAAAATTCTACCTTAAGTTTTCATGCCCTAAAACAAAAATAAAAAATTTCCCCGTTAGATTTTTTATATTTAGCCACAAAAATAAAAATAAAAAATTCCTCTGTTTTTTATGTTTTCCTTGAAAAAAAAAAATTAAGCCCTTATTTTTGAGATTTTTGCTAAAATAATTTCTTCTTCATTGTCTGCATCTAAACCCTAGCCCTAGTGTCCCTACTATTTTAAACTCCATTGCACGGGTACTTAAGCTAAGATTTGCAGTATAGATCTCAAACATTCACACAGCGATCATCATTCATCATCATCATCATTGCATCATATCATATCATAATGGGAGATCCTAAGTATGCGTCTACGTTTGATATATCATAAAAACATGCTTTGATATTGAACAAGTAAGGATGAGAAACTTACCGATAGACTCTACCGAGAAATATGTTGATCAGGATCCCAGAGAAGGACATCGGCAGCAACAGAGTCGGTGGGTGGCTCGTAACACCTCATTCCACCCGGAACCAGGCGGTGGGGCACCGGGGCGTACGTGTGTGGATCGAAGGGCATTAGGTGGCCCTCCCTAGCATCAGGATCGAGAAAATTGGCCATCTTGGTCTCGACAGCTGCCCGTGCCTTCTCCTAGCGACACGACGGGAGGCACGCTCCGCCTCGAACACAAGGGCATCCATCGCAGTAGAGGGCTGCGTGGTAGAAACCCCGCCAGCGAGAAGGCTGGAGGCCGTGCTCCCGAGAGTCCCCATAACGGAGCTCTCACTCGCGGAGGAGTCTGAGATGGCTCCCACGATGTCCTCAAGGTGCCCATGTCCCGCCATAATCGAGCAAAAAGAAAGAGGAAAGGTACTAATGAAAGAACAAGAGAAGTGCAAGAGAAGGTTTGGAGAGCAAAAGGCTAGAGAGAGAGTAAGAGTGTGAAGAATGAAACCCCCTGTGCAACCTGGGAGAGCATATAAGCGCATGGAAGTGGCGGTCACCACCTTCCATTGTAGTGATCGCCATGTTTTCCAATGGACATATGGCGACCATCATGTTGGAAGGGTTTTGAGTTGGCGACCGCCATATCTGATGGGTTTGGTCTCGGCTGCTGCCAATTTGTCAATGGTCACATCAGTTTTTGGGGTTTAGAGGGGTCTGTTTGGAGGGTCTTTTATTTGTGTATGTTTATTTTATTTTTTCTTTTAGTGTGTTTATTGTATTTGGTGTTTATTTTTATATGATTATCTTCTTTTTGTGCGTATTGACTTTGTGTGTATTATTTTCAAAAATATTTTGTTAGCAAAAATGATTTCAAAAAAATATAATTTTCTTTAAAAATAATTTTTCTTATTTTGTGTGTTCTTCTAAAAATAGTCTTGGGGGGTTTTTTAAAAATAATTTTAAAATTTTGGATGTTTTCTAAAAAGTACTTCAAGAAAATTTCTGTATTTAGAAATAATTTGCATATTTTTCTTCAAAAATGATTTTATGTGATTTGCACAAGTAATTTATGTATTTTTGTCTTAACCCTTATCTTTTCGTGGTTATCTCTCCCGATAAATTTAATTTTAAGCCGTGACTTGGCTTTTAATTATTTTTATCCTGTATTTCGTCTCGAATTTTTTGATATAGACTCGATCTATTAATTCGTGATTATCCTTCTCAATAAATTTAATTTTAAACTGTGACTTGACTTTTAATCATTTTTATCCTGTATTTCATCCCAAATTTTTAAGTCTTGATTCGACCTATTAATTTGTGATTTTTTCCTCTGATAAATTTAATTTTAAGTCGTGACTTGGCTTTTAATTATTTTTATCCCACTTTCGTCCCAAATTTTTGGTCTTGGCTCAACCTATTAATTCGTGGTTCTCTCCAATAAGGATGGTTTTAAAATCTTGATTCAACTTTTTAATTATTCTTATCCTGTTATCGTTCCGGGTTGTTAAGTCTTGACTCGACCGATTAATTTGTTGTTGTCTTCCCGATTAAGATAATTTCTAGGATCTTAACTCGATCCTTTTGATTATCTTATCTCCAATTGAGTTCTTAGATATTGACTTGATCTTTAACTTATTTGTTTGTGCTCCCTTTAGATCTTGATTCTATCTTTAGGATTTGTTTGATCATACCAGCATCTGTTCATGTTAGCATCCGCAACATGTTTAGCATCTTGCATCCTTGCATTTTACCCAAGGAACTACGTTTTGGTCTGATCTCTAGCAAAGAGGTACGTAGACAGCTCGATGGAAATTCGAGTACGACCAACATCATATGCATGCTTGTGTGTTTGTGGCCTAAGATTGACGGCTCGGTCAAATGGTTGTTGTCTCTAGATCTTTGATATAACTTACATCACGCATTGCTATGCAAGTTATATCAAAGAGGGGTAACTATAGACACCCCAATTTGACCTCGCCCATTCTTAGATGAATCCGATAATGAAAATAGTTGGAATGGTGTTTCAGCACGATCATTGAAAAATGATCCAAGCTCGGTATTTGAATCCAATCATCAAAACCTTCAAACCAATGAAATCTTTTTGAACCACCAACTCTAAAGTGGCGACCGCCAATAGAACCCTTTGGAAACTTTCACTTTGTGTGGCGACCGCCAATAGAACCTCTTGGAAACCCTAACCCAAAGTGGCGACCGCCAACTTGCATTGTGGCGACCGCCAATAGAAGCTCTTGGAACCTTTTCAAACATGATGACCGCTAACTCCTAACCTGGCGACCGCCAACTTCAAATGGCCTAACGTGTCCCAGAACGTGTCAGCATCTCATTAGTTGAAGAATTTTATAAATACCGTACCCCTTGGTACGTCAGGACAAAATTTTAGAGAGAAGTTTAGTGAGAGAAGCTCTGTCGAGTCGCTGTGCAATCCGAGCCCCGACGCCGAAACCTTGCCGAAGTACCGAGAGCCGAACCCCCGATACCGAAGTTCTGAAACCCTAGCTTAAATCATTGCCCGAGGACCAAATTGTCCATCACCACTCCCCGACTCGAGGATTCTTTAGCGATCCAGGTACTTTGTTTAGATTTTCGATCTTTCTAACTCCATTTTCTACCTCTTTAGAGTGACCGGGTTACTTTAATTGTTTCATCTACATACTTTTTCTTACATTACTTATGTAATTGCTTTAATCGCTAGATTTTATTTAACTTATAAGTAATGTGTTTAGTTTAAACTAGTTAATTCATGTTATAAATTTAAGTTTATGTTATTTGTTTAGTTTGTTTACTTACCCATGTTACACATTCACACTTAGCACGTTGGTACTTTTTTTTTTCTTACTTAATCAATTAGTGCTAACATCTTTGGCAATTACAACATGTTAATATTGTTAATTGTCATAATTATAACACTTAATATTATGTAAATGTAATTGTCAATATTACATTCATATCTTTAAATTAAATAGTTGTAGTTAGTTTCTTCTATTTCTTTTTAATATTAGTTTAATATTCTTTTCTAGTATTTTCTTTTCTTTTCTTGTTTTTTTATTACTAGCTTTATTTTCCTTGTAATGTTTTATTTTATTTTTTTTTTCTTTTTCTTCTAATGTTAGTTTTATTTTTCTTTTCTTTTGTCCTTTTCTTTTTCTTCTAATGCTAGCTTCATTTTACTTTCATAGTACTTATTTTGTTTTTCTTTTCTTTTCTTTTGCTCATTTAATTTCTTAATAATTAGTTTAGGCTTGTTAATTTTATTGACAAATAATGTCAAATAATACCAATTTTTATTCCTTAATTCTTAGTCTCTTTTCTTTCTCTTCTAAAACTTTTTGGATTTAATTTTTCTTTATAAATGATTATTTTGTTTTCACTTTCTTTTTATTAAAATCTTTAAATTCTCTTTCTCATAAAACATTTATTTTAAATTTCTTTTTATTAAATATTCATCATGTTAATGCTAAACTAGTTTGTTTTGATAATATGCATGTTTTTAGTTATTTTGAAATTGTGTTTAGAATAGTTTAGCTTATTTTGTTAGTAATTCATGTTTAGATAATTTTTAGTAATTTTTAGCATAATTTTGCCATTTTATTCAAATCATGATAGCTTAATTTATTTTCGTGAAATTGCATGTAGTAGTACTCCATGTACCCTTTAATTAGAATTGCATGTCATATGATTAAGGATTTTACCTTTTTATTTGTTTTGTTTTGGTGTTCTATATACATATGTTATGCATTTTCTATAATTGATTTTGGATGTTCTCTCTTTGCCTCTATTTTTTTTATTTGCATGTATTTGAGAAGTCCTATTAAATAATCAATGATAATTAGTAGAGGCAAACCTTATGGTTGGGCGAACGGGGTGCCTAACACCTTTCTCGATTCGTACTTTAGCCTCTGAACCCTTTTTCTTTGGTTAAACGTTTTAAAGATCAGTAGCCATTTTTGTTTTTATTAGTTTTTTCTCAAAAACTAAGTGGCGACTCTATTTTTAACAAAAAAAGGGTTTTCAAAACTTGATTTTCAAGATATTAAAATATTTTCCAAACATCCTTTGAAATCCCTTATTTTTTTTACCATTCCCAAAAATCCCAAAATTTCGGTGCCACATGGCCAGGCCACTTTAACCACCCTAACTCTCAACTCTTTTTTTTTTAATTACTTTGTGTCATACATGCATGGATATTGTGTAGGCATAGCCCCCTAGGCCTTACACACCCATCATGAGCCTTCTTGAGCTAACAAAAATTATTTTAAAAGCACAAACACCCCTCCATTTTCGGCCTCACCTCTCCAAAATCAGATTTTTATTTTTTAAAATATTGCTATGTTAGCCTAGTGTATTAGAGGGAGAAAGTGAAAAAAGAAACTTGGTGTTCTTGGGAGCCTTCTTCAAAGTTCTTCAAGTCTCATCTCTTCAGCCCCTAAATCAGGGTAGGAACAATATTTTTATACATTCATTTCTCTCAATATTGGTCTTCTTGGCTCCAAAAATCAAAAGGGCTCAAGATCCATGCTCAAATCATAAGATGAGATCCAACAGCCCTATTTTCGTTCTTATTTTCTTTCCTCAACCACCCTCCATCTTTTTTTTGTTTTGATCTTTAAAAATGGTATATATCTCATATATAAGTCATATATATGAGAGATATAGCTATGCATGCATAGGTCATGGACCTAGGAGCCAAAAAATCACATGAACTTTTGAGCTTAAATCTGTCAAAAGGAATTTTTTGCCAAAAATCAAATTTTTCTCCATTTTTCTTTTGGATCTAGACTTGTTCTTATGCTCTGAAATTTTTTCTGTAGTTTTGTGGTGATGTTGTTTACATACCTGATTTTGTTTGAGGCCTAAATCACTTGTCTTAATATTATTAAAAATCGGGTTTGAAAAAAGGTAAAATAGACTGTGTGGAAAGATAACTTTGAATCAACACCATTTTCTATAGGAACAAGATCTTGGGGTGAGATCAGTATGGTGAGTTAGATATTCATCTTATCTTTCAAACTCCACTGAAGTCACTCGAAAACCTTGAACGTAGAGGAAGTTATGTCGATTCTTCCAAGATGTGTCAAATTTGGACACTATTTGGTAGAAAATTAATATAAATTAAAAGAAAAATCATTTTCGATGCAAGGATAAGTCTCAGAGCTTCATAACTTATTTATCTACCTCTGTAAAAATTTAAAAATCAACGGATAAGAATAGGTCCTTCATTTTAATTTTTAAACAGACTGAAAATCACGTCACCTTGCTGGAGGTTCTTCACTATTCTGTTACATATTTTTGTTTTGCTTAAACCGAGATCTTAGAGGTCAGATCCAAAAAATTGGTCAACATGAAAAATGTTCAAAACATCCCAAATAGGTTACCTACCATTTTTTAGAATTTATTTCCAAGTATAGGTAATTTAAAAACCATAAAAACAAAAGCTAAAAATTGAAAATCCTAACTGTGTGCTTAAGTGTTTAATGCTAGTATTTTGGGTTCCCATGTTTATGCATGGCTAAATCATTAGAATGTGTGATGTTGTTTTAAAATATTTTCGTGATTATAGTAGTTAAATTTCTTACATGCAAGTTTAGTTAAATCGTTGGCACGTGCATGTTGTATTTTTTGCGTAAGCTTTATAATGTGACATTACACCTATTTAGTACACTTTTTGCTTTACATGCTAAATAGTTGTACCCATGCATAAATCCCTTGTAAGTTGAATATTTATAATTTTAATATATTATGTTAAGTTTCATAATCATCGGGTTGGGTTCAGCAGGGTATACTAAAAGTTCTAAGAAAAAGGCAAAATTTGAACTTTAGGATGGTGACTTGTCCCATGGAAATTGGAATTTGTGATATCTGCTACATGCCTTGGTTTTTTTGGGGCAGTTCCCCAAGTGCTATATGCACGGATGATTTTGTGAATTTGGTGAAGGATGGATTGGGTGGCAAAATTATAGGAGTTAGACATTTCACGATCCCACGTTAGACATTGACCTAAGATCCGAGGGTCAGATCGTGTCGATGATGTGATTCTCCACACCTTCCCGTCAGTGATGATCCTGTTGAACACTTAGTTCGGCTACGTTGTCATCCTACGGCTGAAAAAACACCCTTTTGTCAGTCGGTAAACTTGGTCTACGTGGTTGGGATCAAGATTAGGATGGTTCACCCCGGTTGGGAAAAACCTAGAATAACTTAGAATTAAATTGGGATAAAATTAAAAACCTACTACAACATTTTTTTTCCATAATTCTCTGTCATATTTATCTGTTCTTATCTGACCTATTCCATGAGAAAAACTTGTATATCTATGTTGTTTCCTTCTAGGCGTTAGCTCATGGCGTTTTATATCAGGTTTTGAGAAGCCAAAGATCCCTATTGGTGATACCATAGAAAAGGAGGTGCAACCTTAGCTCCCGTGAGCCGAAGTCTCACCAGTCCACTGCATCGGACCCTTTTGCTACCTTTACCTAGCGCTGTTTACTTCATATTTTCTTTTGGTTGAAACTTTATTTTTGGGTCTGTAATCCAAACTATTACTCTACTTTTACTTCTTTTGCTATGAATAGGTAATATCGTTACTTAATTTCTCACACCTTTATTAGTTATTGTCGCTATAGATATCCCCAGTTTCGGGGCGTCACAATACGTGATCTTTGGTCAACTAATCATGTTCTTAACATAGGGTATCTAAAAACTCTTAAATATGCTTCACATGCTATAATAACATAAAAAGTCTTCAGCATGGTAAGTTCAAGGCATATCATAAACAAATCACTCACTTAAGCATCACCCAACATTACGAATTAAAAATTTAATTTTGAACGGTCCTCACCGTAAAATACTTTTAAACTATTAAATCTCAGTAATTGGTTACAAAATTTAATAGGGTGGTAAATATACACGTTATAAACATGTTTCATGAAGGAAGCTAAGCTGTGGGGAGCTATTAAAAAGGGGTTAAAAATTTGTCGAACAGAATTAGTCCAAAAATGACGCTGTTTGGTAAAAATTTCTTTTAGGAAAAATTGTTCGGTCAAATGACTCAAAATAAATTTTAAATGAAAGATAACTCCAAAACTCTCTTTGGACATAAAGTTTGACCTAAGGAAATTTTTTAGAATTTACTAAAAATTGTCAAAGTAGATTATTTTTCTGTAACTTTGGCGTAATGCCGTAAAAGTTTTGTTTGGGGCATTTAAACACCTTTTTAGGTCTTACCAAAAATCACACATGCTAAAAATACATGAAGGAAACTCTAGTAAAATAGGTTTGGAAAAAGACACTGTTTTGTTTCTCTGAAAATTCAGGTAAGGCTTAAAAGTAACTTTTTCTTGGTTTTTCTTTGGTGGACTTGTTTCTTCTCTTGTTTAATTTAAACTATGGGTCTATATATGCAGTAATCACTTAAAAATAGAATATGTATAGAGGCTTAACGTACTTATATCACAACCATTTAAGTCGTGAAAGAACAACCTAAACAACCAAGCGTAATAACATTCAATTTCGCATAGTTTTCTCCAATTCGATTCTTTTTTAACCTTCTTGTTTCTAATTTTTGTTTTAGCTTTTCAGATCATATTAAATGTTGTAGATATTAGAGGCAAGACTGCCAAGATCTTTGTTTTTATAAACAATTAACGAAAAAAAATTAACTAGTTGGGCAATCGCCAAAACGGGTTCCAGATAAAACTTTTGATGACGAATGATCAAAATAAAATCCGTACATCCGAAGTTAATTTAGAAAATTTTTACAGGTCGAATCTTCAACTATGATTTGAATCCGAGTTGAAACTCCTGTCAGATCTTCTATTGTATTTCCTTATGCGATTCCCGAATATAGTGTGGACTATAATCTTCTGAGAATTCGTACTAGCAGAACCAAGATAGCTTTAGTCTTAGAAGACAAGTTATGAAACTAGTTCAGCCTACCTGCATATATATAGGGCTATAATAGGGATCTGGGAGTAATTATGAGTAAGACTTCTAGTAGAACATAGACATATATCAACGGTTTCTGTAATTAGCAGCAATTTCTATAATTTTCATAAAATACTGAATTACAGTTCACACCACTAAAGAACTATAATTGCACTCTGACCCATAATCT
>JAULJZ010059531.1:0-13601 GCA_032270985.1 Heliamphora pulchella
TTTAGTATTAAAATCTAAAAATTAATTTGCATTGGTCTTACTCAGATTCAAATATGGTTAAAAACAAAGAATGTGGCATCCAAAAAAACATTGAATATTTTTCTGGTCACTGTAGCATAGAGATGGTTCACTACTTCCCTCTTCTCTACGTACATCTCCTTCATTATTTTATCAAGATTCAAATCTTCCCCCTTGTATGAATTTGAGATTTTCCATTTATGATGTTAACTTTAAAGAGATGGTGGACTCCCACTTATATAGTTAGTCTATGTTTATTACAACAAAATATTGGGTTTCATAGTGTGTCTCAGAAAAGGATGGGAGGAGGGAGGGGGGTAGCTGGTGGGGGGCACGTGGTCCTCAGGAAAAGTGAGAAGAATCAAGTGTTCTATACATGGAGGGAGTATATGATTGTCATTATGACTTTAATTGATAGTCCATTAATGATGCACAGAGAATCCAAAAGGTTTATAGGTTGTTCCCCTATCTAGATTGTCCAGCTTAGAAGTTTAACAATGTGAAACGTACATGTAGCATAAATTTCAGTTGAGATGATCATACACATTTTTTACCTTAAAAAATAAAAAAAAAAAGAGAAGGAAAAAGGGTACACACTAATAAAGCAATAAACGTATGATCAGGCAATGCTTTGTAATCATAAATATTTTGTTTTGTTACATACACTTCAAACACTGATAGATATTTCAAACATACTAGTTATTTCTATATCTGATTATTGAACATTATCAAAATATCTTCCAAATGAAATTTGTATAGCTTGTTGTAAAGATTTGAAGCTTTGCAGCTTGCAAAGGAACTACCTGTTCTATAACAGCATCCCAAAAGAAATAATGATATATCATTTCTTGGTGATGATCATATTATTTTAGTAGGCATTAAGAAGTTAGGATTGCTATGCAGGGAATATTGAAAACAAAATATCGCCCCAGCCTCTCCCTCTAGAAGAAAAGAAGTGAAATCCGAAAAATCCCATATATATATAGGAGAGAGACAGAGAGATGCATTAACTAAATGGTGCAGAAAGTGTACAACTGCTTTATTTCATTGTTAAATGATAAGAGATTGTACATTGATATCACTTTGACATGCAGAAGAAATACTGGAACAAGTTAACGGCGTCACATAAGATCACCATAATGGAAATTTTGTTCTCTGTGTTGGAGTTTGCTGCATCTTATAATTCATATACCAACCTCAGATTGCGGATGCACCTCATACCTGCTGAAAGGTATGGTTCTGATATCATTTTCTTCTGTTATCACAAGCTACTGAGTTTGTTTTCCTTAACCTGCAATTACCTTCTCTGATAAGTTACTTTATCATTGAACAGGCCACCATTGAATCTGCTTCGGCAGGAATTAACTGGAACTTGCATTTATTTGGACATCTTACAGAAGGCAACTTCCGAAATTGATTCTGACAGAGCGGAACAACTTAATGACAATGCCTGTCAGGATGCAGATGGTAGTTTGATGGAAAATTATTCAAGCCTCACTGAACATTCTAATATGGGAGAGAAACTTGAAACAATAGCGGAAGAGAAACTAGTGTCCTTTTGTGGACAGGTTCTCAAGGAGGCATCTGATTTCCAGTCCAGTATTGAAGAGACTACTAATATGGATATTCATCGCGTTCTAGAATTACGTTCTCCAATCATTGTCAAGGTATTAATGTGCAATATTTAGTTTCTTGCTTGACCGTAATATGCTGTTCAATCAAAGTCATCCAATTTATTAAACATAGCTCCCCTTATGAATTCCCAATATAAGAAATTAGAGGCTCATGATGCTGGAACATGATAAAGATGCAAAATGGCCTCTAGTGGAAGGAAAAGAAAAAGATACAAAAATCCCAAATTGTTCTTAAAAGTCATAAAAGACATTCCTGTATAAATCCCATCTGACCCTTCTGCCTTGAAGACCATCCATTCTCTCCCATGAACAGATTGCCATGGTGCCATGAGCCAATGAATTGGGATTGTTTGTTGCCCCACTCCAATTGGTACCCTCAACAAGTCAATGCTGGGAATCTATTGGAGAGGTTTGTCAATCCCGCAACCTAAAGAGTTATTGGAACACGAAGAATTATTTAAAATCAACAATGTAGTGCCTTAAATATAGGACTGACAAGTTTCAAGAAAATGGTTGTAACATACTCGGCCAACATATAGCCTGTCTCCTGGTTTGCTACTGAACTTATATATTTTCTTGGAGGTTTCTCAGCTGCATGAAAGTTTTTCCTTAAGTGCATAGCTGGTCTTCTAGTTGGTCTGTTGAATTTTTGTGTCAGTCATATTAGTTTACTCTGACTAATGATGAGTTGGGATCACCTGGATTCATTCCACCATGTCAAATCCTTCAATGATATCTCAGACCTCACAACTCTAGAACTGAATGGAGAAACTCACCACTAATTCTTGTCCACTCTGTGGTTCAATCTTTTTGGCTAGCTTAATGCCTCAAATAATATTCCATTGTTTCCCCCATCTTCCTTTTTCTCTTCCTATCTGGCTAGTTGTTGTTTTGTCTTTCAGTTTATGGGTTCTTCTTATTTCATTTTTACTTCTAAGCTCTTTATTTTGATATTCATATGTGATATTTTTACCTACATCTTGACATCATAGTGAATGTGCCATTGCTAGTTGAGACAAGGAGGAGAGTTTGTCTTGTCCCTGAGTTTTGATTGTAATGAAGTGGGTACTCATGAGTACATGTTTTTGGTCTTTCAGGTGCTTAAGGGCATGGGCATTATGAACAGTCAGATATTTCGAAAACACCTGAAGCAGTTCTATCCTTTCATTACTAAACTTGTATGTTGTGACCAGGTAATCTCCAACTTACACTATTGATTATTGGTCATTGTATTTCCTGAAAGTAATCCTCTCACCTCCATTCTCCATCTTTAGGGTGACATTTATAAAATATCTCTAGTTGTATGGACCAAGTTCTCTGGCCATACAACAGGTACCTCCACTAGCTAGCTTTATCCCAATACGCATCATATATTGTTAGTACAGTTTTCCTGCTGTAAAATTGTTGGGCTATGTAATGGTTGGTATGATGTAGTCTTGTAGATACAACTCTCCAACAATTTTAATTTCTGCCATTCGATGATGTACTTAAAAAAGACATTCGTCAACCATGACATGGTGTTGATATTGTTATAGGACAAGGAGGTAGGATCTTGGCCTAAAATAGGCACTTATAATGACCGGAGGTTAACTGGAGGCAGAGGAGGTGAGAGTAGAGCACTAATTAGATTAGAACAATGGCAGTATTTTTAGTGTGTGAATATGACCAGAGAGGATAAGAGATGTCTCCCTCATTTATATGGGGTGAACCGATAGAGGCTAAAATTGTCCGCGAGACACGTGGTGCAACCCTTTTGGTTTGACTTGTTCGAGGTAAACTTTCAGACACGACGGTTGTCTCAAATTTCCTTTTAGCAATCAACATTCCATTGGCCTTGGTAGTGGTTAATGGAGGTTTTCCCATCTGAAGATGGTACTACTGGGCAGCCTTTGACGATCCTCGCCTTTAGCCTCTAAACTATATGCCCTCCTAATGGTCCTAGTTGATCGTGGGTCCTGCTCTTAACTGAGATTTTTAGAGAATTCTTAATTGTCGCTCGTGGCATCATCGGTGGTTGAAGCCAATGGTGACCGCACTGCACATCATGGTGGTATTAGATCGTCGATAGTGGCAGTTGTTTGTCAACCGTCGTTTCACGTGGTGCCCGCTAGGAGATATCACCTATATGATGCCCATTGTGCGGATGCTCTTGAGTACAATTGAGAGTGTGCACATACCAATTTATGATCATGTTAGTTACTGCTTTTGAAGTGTTGTAAATAAAGGATTTTGGCCATTTGGTCCTTTTGTGAAATTTGCGGAGAGATTTGAATCAACATTTTTTGTAAAAGGAAATTTGAGTCTCGTGGGCCCTCACTTAGTTCCTTCAAGTTTTGTCGCTCGTGGATTGTTGTACCGTTCGGTTCCTACTTAATAATTGTGGTGCGTGGGTTAGAGATTTTTTACAATTGTTGCCCTTTGCCATTTCTTCAAGTCATGCTTCCCCATGCCCTTTGTTAATTACAGCTCAAGTAGCTCTTCTTGGGGGTAGGTTATTCATCTCCTCCCTTTTTTTTTAATTATTTTAAACTTAGATTGTGGGTATCACATTTAGAGTTTCTAAATACTATTTTGTCTCCAATTTGAAGAGTCAGACACCACTCAAAGCTTCAGTTCATGTTGTAACTCAGTTTCTCGATTCGACCACTCAGCTTCACGATCTGATTTTGCCTTTTCATCACGTACCTTCACTTTTTCGCTCGATCGCGTTAGCTATGATCCGTCGCTTCGCCACTCGTTGGCTTCATGGTTTGACTTCGCGATCTAAGTAGAGATTTTAGATCGCTGCATATCCTCTCGATCTAGAGAAGTTGGTTTGAAACATTGAAGGAGAAAACATAGTGACCTGAGTGGAATTTTCAAATCGCGGCATATCCTCGCTATCCGAAGAAGTTGGTTTGAAGGAGAAAACCTCACAGTCTGGGTAGAGATTTCAGGTGGCTGCATATCCTTTTGATCTGGAGAAGTTGATTTGAAGGAGAAAACATCATATGATTTGAGTAGAATTTTCAGATCGCGGCATAGCCTCAATGATCTAGAGAATTGATTTCAAGGAGAAAATTTTGCAATATGAGTAGAGTTTTCAAGTGGTATATCGTCATGATCCAAATAAGTGGATCTGAGTAGAGTTTTCAGATTGGTGCATATCCTTGCGATCTAGAGAAGTTGGTTTGAAGGAGAAGATTTCGCAATTTGAGTGGAGTTTTTAGATCCTCACGATTCGGTGAAGTCAATCTGAGAAGAGTTTTCAAACTGTTGCATATACTCCCATTTAAGAGAAACTGGTTTGAAGGAGAAAACTTCGCGATCTGAGTTGAATTTTCAAATTGCACATATCCTCACAATCCGGAGAAGTCGATCTGAGTAGAGTTTTTAGATGGGTATATATCCTCGCAATCTAGAGAAGCTTGGTTTGAATGAGAAATTCTCAGGTCACGGCACGACTTTTTTCTTTTGCAAAAGCTGAGAGGTGGAGGATCGTGGTAAGAGGTTCCTTTTTATGTGCATATCCCGTGACTCATTTCCATTATAGGACTTTGGCATTGGTTGGGATTTAAACTCGCTCGTGAGCTATGGTTTGGAGAGGTCGTAATCCGTCACTTGGATATCTTGGTTTCAAAATCCACTGCTTGGTTCCACCACTCGGGTTTGGTGATCTGCAATCTGCTACTTGTGCTCTGTCGTTGGGATTGTGTGATTCATGATTCATTGCTCGTTCTTCGTTGACAGGATTTGGTGACTCAAAATCCTCTACTCGTGGCCGGGATTGAGTGATTAATGATTCGTTGCTAAAAATCAGTTGCGCGGATTGGGTGATTTACGATTTGTTGTTTGTGCTCCACTCAGCTCGTGGCCGAGATTGGGTGATTTACGATTTGTTTTTTGTGCTCCACCACTGGAATTGGGTGATTCATGATTCCCTTCTTGTCACGAGCTTGGGTGATTTACGATTTGTTTTTCGTGCTCCACCACCGGAATTGGGTGATTCATGATTCCCTTCTTGTGCTCCGCCGCTCAGATTAGGTGATTCACGATCCATTACTCCTATTCAACCGTGCGAATTGGGTGCTTCATGGTCCGTTTCTCATGCTCCGCTTGTGGGATGGGTTGATTCACGATCCGCTGCTCAAACTTCGCTGTGTGGATTGAGTGATTCACGTTCCGCTGCTCGTGAAGGTAGAGGTGTTATTGCTAGGCCAACCAATGGCAAAACAAAGGTAAGGCAGCAGAGGCAAATTGTTCTTCCAATGTGAGAACAGAAGTATCTATTTTTTGATGTTTCATTGTATGCTCCTTCATTATCCTCTTGGCAGCTCTTTTTGAAATCATTTCTTTGTTATTTTAGACTTGCTTGTCGGTACCCACGGTTGCTTCTTGTTCCTATCAACCTTTGCTTGAGCGGGACTTAGTCAAGCGGAGACTCGTTTTATGACCTTCAAGCCTAGATGGGGGAAAGGACCGCTGGTGCAACTTGGTGAGGTTTTGTGGACTTGCTTGAGGCGGATGCACACGAAGGGAACATTCTCCCCCAGTGACTCTAGGCACACTTAGTTTTTCTCGTCGATTATCAGACGAAGAATATAGCAATGAGAGCGGTGATGAGAAAAAAATAGAATCCATTTGAAGGTTTAGAAGATAAATCCGCGAGCGTCGGTTCAGTAGATTTGTGTGATAACGTAGGACAGATTTGGGAAAAGAACCAGCTATTTTATTCTGGTAGGAGTTTCTGAGCCGATAAGTTTTGTTCTTGATGGGGATGGTGTGATTGGAGTTGATGCCTTTGGATTATGTGACAGTGCTATCTCCGATCAATCGAGTGATATGGTCGACCAATAAGATGCACAGAGAGTTGTGGCTCTTATTTGTGAGTAGAATAGCATACGGATTGCCTTAGCTATGGCAACTAATCATAAAATGCCAGCTGATCTGACTATAGAGCGAGATGCTAGAGCGGTGATGCAGGTGATTGATCTGACTGGAGAGGTATCTTTATTGGATTCTCAACAAATATTAAGCATTATCGGCTATAGGACATTTTTGCTAAATGACTTGTGACATTTGTTAATCATCGGAGGTTCACAAGAGGCGAGAGTGTGCCACGTAATTGGGAGGATGCCCATTTGGGTGTGCGTGTACCACGTTACTATTTCTTTTGGATGTAAAGAAACTTTTTTTATTATATACATTGTGATTGGCCCCTTTTCATATAACTAAAATTGTCGACCACTGAATTTTAGTCAATGATTAGCTAAATGTGGAAACATTGATAGGCGGTAGTTAGGATCATTGACTCCTACAAGCCAAAATCATTCTTAGGAAGAGTGGGTTCTTGAAACTATGGAGTATGATCGTGGGAATCATTGACTTATGCAAGCCAAAACCATCCTTAGGAGGAGTGGATACTTGAGACTGGGGAGGATGATCATGGGGATCATTGACTCCTGTAAGATGGAATCATCTTTAGGAGGGGTGGGTTTTAGAAATTGGGGAGAATGATCATGAGGATCATTGACACTTGCAAGCCAAAACCATCCATAGGAAGAGTGGCCCGAGTGGGTTCTTGAATGTGGGGAGGAAGATCGCGTCATTAACTAGTCAGAACCGTCCTTAGGAGGAGTGGGTTTTTAAAATTGTGGAGAATGATTGTGGGGATTATTGACTCTTGCAAGCCAGAACCATCCTTAGGAGGAGTGGATTCTTGAAATTGGGGAGAATGATCGCATCATTGAGTCCTACAGGCCAGAACCATCCTTAGGAGGAGGGGGGTTATTGAAACTAGGGGAATGATTGCGTGGATCATTTACTATTGCAAGCTAGAACCATCCTTAAGAGGAGTAGGTTCTTGAAATTGGGGATAACAAGGCACCCCTTCGCAGAGACTGCTTCTAGGATTTGAAGTAGTAGGGGGTGGGGATACACGTAGAATTGCACATTTTGTTTCGCTTAGATTTCTTGCTAACAAACAGAGTCCCAAAAAATCTTCAAATTGATAGTTAACGAGGTGTACCTTTTACTGAGATTACATTCTCTCAATGCATATTTTGACGAGTTGGTTTTCGGCCATAGTGTTGCCCTTGACATCCACTACCTTTTCACGAAAATGACATACATCCGTTAAAAAACCAACTCCTCCCTCATCAAAAATTTAGAATGAAATTTCCTTACCAAGTCCTCTCAAGAAGAGATGGACCCTTATGGGATGTTGGTGTTCCAAGTAATACGCTATAAACTCTATCCATTAATGACTTGGAAAGCTCCCTCAAACAAAGATTTTAACCCTGTTATAAATTCTAAACAGGCTACATGTTCTCTGGAGTTTCATATTTTTCATCGAAGTACTTAAATTTAGGAACCAGATACGGTACGACATGGCGACCAACTCCAAAAGATAAGGATGTCTTAGATCTAGATTCACCACATGTGGCGAATGCACCCGTTCTTATTGGAGTATGGCACAAATGGTTTGTTCCACCATGTCCATAATGAGTTTAGAATTTGTGGGGTCTTGTACTTGCTATGATGCAGAATCCACTGTTGACGATGGGGCTTCTTGGGGAACCCTTGCTACTGCAGGTGGTATCATTTAGGCATTAGTCAAGGGTACCACGTTCATTAGTACCATGCTGGGCCCAGCCCTGGGGCGCCATTAGTGCCATCGTTGGTTTCTAAACCGTCATGTGGATTCAGTTCATTCATAGAGTCTACTAGAATTGAGGTCTACCGATGAGTTAAAACGGATTTGCATGGCTAGGAGTGTCTCATAAATTATTGTTGAGTCTGCTGCACGACAGCCATCCTTTCAGTGACCATTCAAAGTTAGTTTAAAACATTTCCCTGGAGGCTTTCTTCTGGTCCATCAAGGTGGTTCTGTTCCAGTTATTCTGAACTCTCTTGGCCTCCTTGAGATTTCGTGTTGTTGGCTCCTCGCCCTCTAGCCATAGTAACTAAGCACTATTGTTCTTGCCAATGGACTTGAATGTCAATATTCCATAGAACACGAGGTAGGATCTAGGAATAAAATAGACACTTAGAATAATTGGAGGTTTACCAAAGGCGGATAGGGTGAGAGTCGAGCACTAATCTAGACCAGAACGATGTTAGTATTTTTAGTGTGTGAATATGACCAGAGATTGTAAGAGATGTCTCCCTCATTTAAGAGGTGTTATTTATATAGGGTGAACCGAGAGAGGCTGCAGATGTTCGTGAGACACGTGGTGCAGTCTTCTTGGTTTGACCTGTTAGAGATAAACCTTTCGGAAGTCATATCAGTGGGCGCTTAAGTGTTAAGTGCGATAAGACTCGGTCACCCCATGATACGAACCTTGAAGGTGTTAGCAGTCAACATTCCATTTGCCCTGGTAGTGGTCAAGGGAGGGTTTTCCATTTGAAGATGGTACTACCAAGCAGCCCTTGACAATCCTTGACTCTAGCCTCCAAACCGCTTGCCCTCCTAGTGATTTGGGTTGACCGCATGTTCTGCTCCCATCCTAGGTTTCTAGATGATTCTTAGTTGATGCTCGTGGCATCGCTGGTAGTTGAAACCAATGGTGACCGCGTGACACATCGTCGACTGCTCTTTGTCAACCATTCTTCCACGTGGTTCCCACTAGGAGATAGTACTTATATGTGGTTAGGTGGAGATAAATGATTACGGCATATTGCTGGCTGGTGTCTATTTACAACTAAATTGAGCTGAGCTTACTCAAATTGAATACAGCTGAAAATCTGGAATTGTACAATTCAATTTTATTTTTGGCCAAATTACATCAGTGGACTTATTTTACCCTTCTGTGCCAATTTGGTCCCTGTAGTTTCAATTGCGACCTTCTTTTGAAGAGGAAAAAAATCATTATTGAAGCAATTTTCTTCAAAACCACTTTTTGTTTCCTTTTCTTCACAAACTGTTTTTGCTTTAAAACAGAAACTGTTACTTCTAAAAAACAACTTTTATTTAAATAGTCGTCTGTTCTAGCTTCAAATAGTTGTCAGGGAAAAGAATGTTTACAGAGAACATTTTATGTTTACTGTTCTAAAACAATTTTCTATTTGTTAGATTATGTTGCATGGACATAAACTAAAACATTTCGGGTACAAGTGTCGGGTGCATGCATGCAGGTGCAGCTTTTCCTCACAAAAATGAACGAAAACACACAATATTATCGCGGAACACAAAAATGAACACTTTTTGGAGTGTGTTTGCTTTTTCACACAAAAATGCTTAATGTCATCGCGGTGCACGAAAATGAACGCTTGTTGGAGTGTGTTTGCTTTTTTGCACGAAAATGAACGACCAAGTTTCTTTCGTTCTTTTCTTTTTCCTAGTATGCCGCTCCACAAGCAAGGAGCGAGCGAACCAAGTGGGCTATGATGATGTGAGAATTTGCACCTATTTGTATCAGTTTAATGATCAGTCCGCTAGTTTTTTTGATCCTACTCGGTGTTCCTTTTCCATTTGCTTCCAATAGTTCTACCTATCCATCGAAGCTCTTAGGCTTCTACTATTTAGCTCTGCTGTTGGTGCTATTTCCTTTGCCTCCACAAGCTGCGAACTCTTCGTAGTAGCGCGGGATTCTACTGCTTATTAAGGCCACTTAGAGTTCACTCGACTTGGTCTCCTCCAAGAGCACTCATCCATGAACCAGTTACTAGTACAAATAACATAAAGAAATGTAATTCCAGAAGTTTCTCTAGCAACAACATTTGAACCAAGACTTTCTCTAGTGGTAGATTTAAACCAATAGCATAAGCAGAGGAAGTCGCCCCACTTGCTACCGCACGTCTAAATGTCAGATTTATCTAATTCTCATCTCAAGAACACTGGGACACGACTTAGTAATTCGATACCCTTATTGGATACCCTTATTCGAGCGTTCCGAATTCGACATGGATACTTTATACATTTAGTCGAGTCCATGTAACATAGTTTCTGTTTTCTTGAAAAATAAAAAACATAAACAGCTTTCTTTTCACTGTTTTTTAACATCTTCCATTTTAATTGTTTTCGGGAATAATAGGAATCAGTTTTCATGAAAAGGAAAAATAAGAGCTTTCTCAAGAAGCAGATTTTAAAATACACAGTTAACTTATTTAAAGATGATTTTTTTTTTGGGTTGAAAAACAGTTCAAAATATTTTCTGGTTTCAGTAGTTTTCTGGAAAGAAAATATTAATTTAAGGAAATGTTATTCACACACCATGAAGATGTATTTAATTTCAAGGGTTATGTTATTCCCACTTAATTATTATATGAATGTACTCCAACATGTTTATCTTAAGTGTCCAAAATTACACAACATGATTCCAATACGCACTAGAAAATAAAATTTGAAGTGCATTGATAACATGAAGTGATGTGGTACCATTTGCCACCCCTACCACAGAAGCATCTGTCCTAAATGTTTTCTGTAGTCTCCATGGAGCACAATTGGTGCAAGGAATGGCTAATTATTTGTTTTGAATCTTTTGACATGTGACTGTTTTTCTTCTTTCTTTTGGGAGGTACATACACAGTTAACATGTGTCCTAAATCATGTTAACATTTTAACTGTGTCATATCATGTTAACATTTAGGACAGATGCAAGAAGAAAATGTTAACATTTTAAAATACATTTAGGACAGATTTTAAAATGTTAACATATCATGAAAGAAGAAAATGTTAACAGATTTTAAAATGTTGACTGTGTATTTTAAAATGTTAACTGTCCTAAATCATGTTAACATTTAGGACAGATGCAATATTCTTTTGGAATGGCTAATTATTTGTTTTGAAAGCCATCATCTAATAATCATGTTAATAGCACATCACCAACAGCTTTCTTGCTTTAGTCTCCTAATCACTGCTTTAATTGAGTTTCATTTTTAGGTTGTTTTAAGCTGGCAAAAGCCAATAGCTAATGACATGGTGTGTCATATCATAAATAGCTAAAATTCTAATAGTTTATGACCACCTTGGTTTGGTGTCTTCATATTATATTAGAAAGTAACTGAAAATCTTAATATTTCATTCTAACCTTCTCATTATAGCAATTCCTCAAATCACAGATATCCTGTTTTATGCTTGCTTAATAATTTCTATTTGAAATTTTTTTCAATAAATAATAGTATTATAGGTTGACACTACAACCACCCAGTGAGTGCCCCTTTCCTGTAGAAACACACAAGAAATTATTGTTTCACTGAAACTCAGTTTTGGTAATTGCCATTCATATCCACTTTATCTCTTTGTTTTATTGGGAAAAAGATTTAGCGATGAGTGCTTGTGCTTGCTCAAATATAACTTCCTTGTTTTCTGCAAATTTGATTTTGATTTTATTGGTTCAGATGGAAGTTCGTTGGGCCCTTGGTGATCTTTTCAGCATGCAGTTGAATGCTCTCTTGCCCTAGGAGATTTATGCTGCATCTTCATCAAGCCATAGAGAGATTTTCAGCAGCTGGTGTTGCTCTTTTTTAATTTTCTTTTTGGTCGGTTCACTAATATTACTTGTGGGGAACATTCCATTTTACTTTGTTAGTATATCAGGTACTTTTGGTTATTACTCCTTTTGTATCCTTCTTCAGATAAACTTTTTTTTTTTTTTTTTTTTATTGTTTTGTTTTCAGGGTCTCTGCGTAGGAAAATAGAAACCCTTATTTTAACTTCACCATATATTACTCATTTTATGATCTTCTACATTCTAGGTCTTCCCGTTCCGTCACTTGGCTTATGTTCTTCATGTACAGATGAAAATATTTGCCAGTTAGGTCTTGCTAGTTCCTTATTTTGGAATAGAAGAAAGTGATAACTTGTTTGATATGATGGAATAGAAGAAAATGATACTTTGTTTAGACTGGATTTTTACGGGGGCAAGAATGTGTAGTTTGATGGTGTAGGTTGATATTTCTAAAGATGTGATGTTTACGGGAGCTGGGTCCCTGTTGCGCCCTTCTCCACAGGTTGCGTCTCAAAATGTCATTTTGAGAGTATTGTGTAAAATTTTACAATGGGCCAAAATTACATCGTTTTAAGCTTTAGCATTGCCTACAAATCTTGGTCCTTCCGGACACAGCATAAGACGAATAAAACTGCAACGACATCCGAATATGAGAGACAAAAAGGAGTAAAGGACTTTTTCTGCGAGAAGAATGTGCCATTTCCAAAGTTAATAGCATCCAAATTTAATCCAATTTCTAGGAAACACCCAAAGTGGGTCCAGAAGTAAAAAGAATCCACTAGATGAGAATACTTTTTTGGGGGAAGAACAGAGGCATAACTTTTTATCACCATTCTCCATTTTGTCACTAACCTATCTTCCGCAACGGAAAATGCAATCTTCGGCAAATGCTAAAATCAGAGCATAAATGGCAATGAATAAATAGTAAAACACAGCAGCGAAAAAATCTACAAATGCAAAGCATCAATGTTGACGGAGGCGTTGATGATGGCGAGGGAGGACGATTGTGTCCAGAATTGTGGGAAATGTTATAGCACAAAATGTAGTAGTTTTGGTCTTTCCCACATCCTAAATCGACGCTATTTTGGGCACAGTAGGATCCTACTAGGTGAAGGAGAAGGAGAAGGAGAAGGAGAAGGGCGCAACAGGATTCCGCTCCGGATGTTTACACTTGATTTTTATTACAGTTCCTATAACCTAAGTTAGCCTCCGTTTGTAGAACCACTATTGATTGATTGACACGGCCTTAATGACATCTTTCTTCTTTTGGCTATTTTTCAATGCTTTTTTTTAAAGATTATGTCGGTGTTTGGCAAAGCTACTGTTAGTAGTTTTTAATTTTATGTTACTAATTTTAGTTATAAATTACAATTTTTACTAAATACCAATAACTATTACTACAAATTATAATAATTTTTTTTATTTCAGTTACAAGTTATATTTATCAAATACTCATAATTTCTGCTATAAATTACAATCTATAAGCTACTAGTTTTAGCAATGCCAAACACCACATATA
>JAULJZ010059552.1:0-13600 GCA_032270985.1 Heliamphora pulchella
GTACATAGGACTACATTTATATCTTTCTCCTCGGCTGAGTGGCCTGAGTGGAGCTTACTGTTTTATTTACAGCTTTTTCTTAACTGTGGCATGATATCTGTTAGGATGATATGCATAGTTTGAAGGATGGAAACGTGGGGTTTTATGAGATAAAACCTTTTTGAGACTTGTGTTAGTCTGACAAAAAACTTTTGATTTTGGAAGAAAAATCTTTTTGGCTCCTGTGGTTGAACCCGTGCGTGTGTAATTGCATAGCCTGCTTTACAGTTTTATTGTTTATATTCCTATTGGGTTTCGGCTCACGGTGTGGGATTTTGCTGTAAAATCTTTTCAGGTGAGCAGGATGAGATGACCTAGTTGTAGAGGTGATGGAAGACTTGCTATAGTTTTCCCTTTTTGAGACATGTACTTACACATGTAACGCCTGTTGAGGCTGGTCTGTACGCCTTTTGGTGATATGTTTATTCATGTATGAGAATGCATGCTTTCAGTTTATGAGAGTTGAACTGTGGGGATCTTTTATCCAAATGATGTACATTTTTATCGTCAACTGTGAAACTTATTTTCTTAAATGAGTGTTTTGGTGGGCTTTCGCGTGACTCGGATGTTTGGGGGGTGACAGAGCTCCTGTTATTAAATGCTTACTATTTCTCCCCACGTTAAGATTCTTGATATTCGCCAATTAAATTTAATTACTGACAATTTAATTTAATTGGCATCTTGATATTCTTTAAGCCCTTCTGCTTAGCTTATTTGAGCACCGGATAATTAAATCCACCGACAGGGTTTAGTCCGGTCAAAACTTATAAGTTTTCTTAACGAGGTATCGTCAATCCTGATCTTTTGGGACGTGGATTCCTTCAATAATTAATATTCGCCACATAAATAATATCGTTATCCAACTTACTGGGATTATAAACCCATATAAGATCGTGCCCTTTAATGAATCAAAACAACGAATATTAAATATACGCAAATTAATAATTATTTCAGGATTAAGAGGATAAGCACTATTCATAATAACCTTGGGGTGTGAATTAATTTATATAGTCAGTATAAAATTAATTATCCCAAATGTCCCATTCAATACGCACAAAGTGTACTAACATAGAGAGTCGGAACAATAGACGACGCTATTATCTGTTCTCCGTAACCAAGACAGGCCTACTAAAACTCTGTGTTATAGTCGTACTGATGGTATATCCATTTCCATCTAAACTGTGAACATAAAACTTACATTCTGCAAGAACCTAAAATCAGATCTTCTGTGTGCAAGTCGTACTCTACACACCAGATTAAATACCATACAGAATATCGGACATCTATGCATAATATTAAAGGAATAATACACATACATTACTCATAAAGATTATCATAAAATAGAAAATTAATTTTATTAAAATAAAATTAAATACTAAAAACATAGTTTTTCGTATACCAACCCAAACAATGGACATATCATCGGTACGACTGTAGCACAGAATTTAAGTAGGCCTATTTTGGTTACGGGGAACTGATAATAGCGTAGTCTATTGTTTCGACTCTCTGTGCTAGTACATTTTGTGTGTATTGAACATGACACATTAGGGTAATTAATTTTATACTGATTATATAAATTAATTAATATCTCAAGATTATTATAAATAGTACTTATACTCTTAATTCTAAAATAATTATTGATTTGCGTATATTTAATATTCGTTGTTTTGATTCATTAGAGGGTACAATCTTATCTGGGTCTATTGTTACAGTGAGTTAGATAATGGTATTATTTATATGGTCAATATTAATTATTAACGGAATTCACGTCCTGAATGATCAGGATTGACGATACCCCCTTAAGAAAGCTTATAAGTTTTGACTAGGTCAAACCCTGCAGGTAGATTTAATTATCCGACGGTCAAATAAATTAAGCGTAAGGGTTTAAAGAATATCAAGATACCGATTAAATTAAATTATTAGTAATTAAATTTAATTGGCTGGTACCGAGAATCTTAACGTGAGGAGAAATGATAAGCATTTAATAACATGAGCTCAATGCTAGAAATGTTTTGAGAATATGAGTCAGAGTGCAATTATAGTTCTTTAATGGTATGAACTGTAATTTAATATTTTTTAAAAATTACAAAAATTGTTGCTAGTTTTCCTTAATTGTAGATACTGCTATGAGATTTACTTAATTGTAGAAACCGTTGTTGGGTGTCCGTGTTCTACTGAAAGTCTTACTTATAATTACTTCACACGTCCCTACTGTAACCCTATAAATATGCAGGTAGGCTGAACTAGTTTCATAACTTATCTTCCAAGACTGAGCTATCTAGGTTCTGCTGGTACGCATTCTTGATAGATTGTAACCCACCGTATATTCAAGAATCGCATAAAGAAATACAGTAGAAGATATGATAGGAGCTTCAACTCGGATTCAAATTGTAGTTGAAGATTCGACTGGTAAAAAAGTATTCTTCTAAATTAACTTTAGAAGTACAGGCTTTATTTTGATCGTTCGTCACCAAAAGTTTTACCTGGAGCCCATTTTTGGCATTTGCCCATCCAGTTAATTTTTTTAGATAAATACAATGATTTTGGCAATCTTGCCTCCAATAATTGTTATCAGAGCAGTTTTATTTTTTGTTTACGATTATCAGAGCCGGATAGTTTTAGAACTGTGCTAACTTGGTTTTGTAGGCATTCTAATTCTAGTTTTATGATCATCATTTACTTTTTATATTTGATTGAATGGTGTAAATGATGATTAATTTATTTAATCACGGGAGTTAATCGTGATAGATCGAATGTGAGCTTTCGGGATATAGGATCGATCTAATAGATAGTTTCTATTTTTAAAATATATGTTTAGATTATTTAAAAACAGGTTAGACATATTCAAGAACATGAAGAACGGCGGCGACACCGGCGGTGGTTTCGGGTTATTACAGGTCACGGATCACGGTAAGTTTAATGGTTTTAAACGATTTTTTTTCATGAATTTTCTGCAATATTTATGCATTAAAAATAGTAACAAAAATAAGTCAAAAATAGCGAAAAAAATTTACCAAAATAGCCAATCACTGGCAGCTTTGCCAGTAGCGGTTTAGCAGCGGCGACAGTGGCGCTATAGGCGCTGTTCGGGGGTTATTTTTAGGACTTTTTTGGACTATTTTTGAGGCGCTCTTGGAAGAAACATGTGGCTGGACATTTGAGTTATTTTTTCAAAAAAAAACGGGCACTAAAAGAGCACCAAAAAAAACTCAAGCAGCCCACTGTTTGGGCAGCGACGCTAGTGGGGCGGCATAGCAGCTTCGGGCAATTTTTTCGGTTATTTTTTGAACTATTTTCAAGCAAATATTTTGGTAAATTTTTTTTATTTCAAAAGCTTTCCATCGGTATAAAGTTTTTTAAAAACAGAGCTCGAATGAGGCAACTGAAGCCACCTGAAATAGGCAGCCAAGGGGAGGCGTCGGTGAGCAGTGGTGGCTGTTTTGTTTTGATATTTTGATATATTCGAGATAGATACAATATATCAGTATATATTTTGATTCAATCAGAACACATGAATCAGACTTGAAAGAGGATTATTACAGTAAATCCTTTACGGGAGACTGAAAAGTTTCAGCGTTTCACTTGGATCATAAAATTGGGATATATGTATCGTGTTTATATATATATGAATTGCGTTGATGATTGTATATCTGTTTTATTTATCTTGTTAATTTAGTTAATTCGAAAATTTGATTTTAATTAAAATATTTTGTAATGAAAAATTAAATTAAAATTTTTAATTAAATAAATTTTTTTTAGATATTTTATTTTTTTACACAATATCACGTTTAAGATGATTTTTCATAAAATTGGATATTTTGAAAAAAAATGTGAAAATTAATTCCAGATTTTAAATTAATTAAATAAAAAAATATTTAATCGAAATAAATTATTATTTTTAAAAAAATATAGATCAAAAAATAAAATAAATAAATACCTTTAATCAATACCTTAGCGAAAAAGCTAAAGAAAAAATTATGCATTTATTTAATTTTATTTGTTACGCATTTAATCACGAAAAGATAGTTTGGTAAACAAAAATATTAGGAATCGTGTACGCGGAAAAATATTTTATTTTTTCAGATCGTGTGGTTTTTAAAATTAATAAATTTATTTTAATTAAATAAATTTTTATAACCCTAAAAAATATTTTAATAATCTAAGTGGGAGATAAAATTTATTCATTGATAAATCCTATGGTTTCCATCACCAGTTTATAGGTGATGGAATTAAAATTCTGCGTGTTGGCAGTAAGACTTTCCTTTCTATCGGACAGATTATTTCCAGTATTGTCAGTACAAACCTCCTTTAGAAATAATTCTAGATAATTGTTAGTGTTGATTACTTTCCCATCTAAAGAGTTAATTGCGAAGCGATTAATTTAAGATTAGGTGATAATTAACATTTAGCTCTGTATAATAGTTTCCTCTCCATCTGAGTTACTACTGTTATATACTGGACCGAAACTATATCTGCTATTTAATTTTACTTGACAGGGTCAACTGCGTAAATAGTAAAATTAAAAGAAAATGGCCTTTCTGAATTAACGATAGATAGTAGACGTCCTCCCATTGAGGCATGCTATTCATAGGATTCAAGCTGCTAGCGAATTATTTTAAAATGGTAAAGGGACCCAAATTAAAATGAATTTAAAAATTTTCTCATTATAATTAACAATATTTTAATTATGTGTTCCTCAGGATTAAAATGACTTCTAACCCACTCGCTTCAATACTCAAAGAAAACAAACTTACGAAACTAAATTATAATGACTGGAAATGGAACTTGAATATTGTCTTCACTGGCGAGGATTACAAGTTTGTGTTAATTGAGATATGTCCACCGGTACCTAATGTCGGGGCGACCGAACAAGAAACCCAGGCCCATCAGAAGTGGTAGAAAGCTTATCAGATGGCTGGCTATTACATTTTGACTTTAATGTCAAATATTTTACAGCATCAGCATCAGTCTATGTCCAGTGCTTATGACATGATAATGAACCTCAAAGAAATGTTTGAGAATCAAAATCGTGTTGCTAGGCAGGTAGCCATGAAGTCTCGAATGAATGCAAATATGGCTGAAGGCACTCCAGTTAGGGATCATGTTCTGAAGATGATCAGTCTTCTGAATGAACTGGAGATCCTTGGAGCTAAAATTGACGAGAAAATCCTGACCAATATCATACTCCAGTCACTGCTTGAAAGTTTTAAGTAGTTTTTCCTGAACTACACCATAAACAAGCTCAGCTTTTCATTAGCAGAACTTCTTAAGGAACTTCAAGCTGCCGTGAGTGTTCTTAGGAAGCCAGGTTCTGTGTATGTGGCTAAGAAGGGTTCTTCATCTATGCCGAAAGGCAAGAAGAAGAAAAAGGTTCAGACAAAGAGAAACATAGGTCCAAAAGCAGTTAAGGGACCAAAAGTTGGTGTGAAGAAGCTGAGAGGCAAGTGTTATCACTGTAACCAGTTTGGGCATTAGAAAAATTAGTGTCCAGTTTTTCATAGTAAGCAGAAAAATTAGAAAAATTAGTGTCCAGTTTTTCAATGTAATTTCTATTAACTGGTGGTCGAAACATATTTAGCAGTGTTATCTACCAGAACCTGGTGTGTAGATATAGGAGCCACTAATCATGTCTACAATTTTTTATAGGGGTACTAGGAAATAAGGCAGCTTAGTAATGGAGAAATTTATCTACACATGGGTAATAATGCAAGGGTGGCAGCAGTTGTAGTAGGAGATGTCACTCTCAGCTTTAGTAGAGATAGGATACTTCTTCTAAAAGATTGTCTTTATATACCTTCGATTAGAAGAAATTTAATTTCAATGTCGAGTTTAATAAATAACAAATATTCTGTTCATTTTGATGACTCTGTAGTTGTGAAGAAAAATAAATATTTTATTTGTTCTGGTACATTGGTGGATGATCTGTATGTCGTATCTCCTATCTCTTCTATATTACAACTAACTAAAATGAATAACACATCTACAAAAGAAAGAAAGGAGCAGACGAGAAGGTTGAAACCTTCAAAACTAGGCTTGTTGCTAAAAGGTTCACTCAGAAAGAAAGGATCGATTATGAGAAAATCTTTTCGCCGGTAGCCATGCTTAAGTCTATGCAGATTCTCTTATCCATTACTTCTCATTTTGATTAAGAAATATGGTAAATAGATATCATGACAGCTTGGTGGATAATAAACGTGTTATCTATTCTGGTACGTTGGTGGATGATCTTTATGTTATTACTCCAATCTCTCTTATACTGTAACTAACTGAAATGAATAAAATATCTAATTTACAATATAAGAAAAAGTTTTCTTCTTTAATGAACCAAACGTTTCTTTGGCACTTACGCTTGGGTCATATTAATCTAAAAAGTATAAACAGATTGGTAGGAGATGGACCTTTGAGTTCATTGGAAGTAGAGGCACTTCTAGTCTGTGAATCTTGCTTAGAGGGTAAGATGATCAAGATGTTCTTTTCGGCCAAAGGCTATAAAGCTAAAATACCGTTAAAACTGGTTCACTCTAATGTGTGTGGTCTTATGAAAATTCGGGCTAGAGGTGGCTTTTAACTTCGTCAGTTTTATTGATGACTACTCAAGGTATGGATACATTTATCTGATGCACCGTAAGTTTGAATATTTTGAAAAATTCAAAGAATTCAAGACGGAGGCAGAGAAACGTTTGGATAAAAGTATCAAATCACTACAATCCGATCGTGGTGGAAAATATCTCTTTGGAGAGTTTAGGGATTACTTGTCATTAGAAGGGATTATTTTCCAGTTGACTGCACCTGGCACTCCGTAGCAGAATGGTGTAGCAAAAAGAAATAATATGACTCTTATGGAGATAGTAAAGTCGATGATGAGTTATTCAGGTTTACCTGATTCGTTTTGGGGACTCGCTTTAGAGGTAGCGGCATATATTGTGAACTTGGTACCTTTTAAGGCAGTACCTTCTACTCCTACAGAATTGTGGACCGGGCGTAAGCCTGGTTTGAAACATATTCAAATTTGGGATTGTACAGCACATGTGTTGAAAGAGAACGCGAGTAAGTTGGAATTGATGACAGGAGTCTGTTTCTTTGTGGGGTATCCCAAGGGAATGAAGGGTGGACTATTTTGTAATCCTAAGGATCAGAAGTCATTGTTAGCACGAATGCCCGATTCTTGGAAGATGATTATATTATGGGTTACAGGCCTAATAGTAAAATTGTTTTGAAAGAACTGAGAGAAAATACAAGTAGAACGGTAGAATAAGTCACTGATATCTCATTACCTCGTCATAGTTGGAGGATTATCGGGACAGGTGCAAATCCAGAACAGGGTGCTGATTCACAGGGTTCTGATTCTGCATAGCGTGTTACTGTTAGTACACGGACACATGTAGTGCCTTGTCGTAGTAGGAGGGTTGTTTATCAACCTGATCGGTATATGTTCTTAGGAGAGACTTTTGATAGGATCCCGACAGAACTAGATACCAAATTCTGTAACTACAATGAAGCACTTCAAGACAAAGATGCAGATCTTTAGCTAAGGACTATGAATTCAGAAATAGAATCTATGTATTCCAATGAGGTCTGAAAACTTATAGAACCACCCGAAGTGATAAAACCCATTGGGTGCAAGTGGATCTACAAAAAGAAGAGAGGAGCAGATGAGAGGATTGAAACCTTTAAAGCTAGGCTTGTATCTAAAGGATTCACTCAGAAAGAAATGATCGATTATAAGGAAACCTTTTCGCCGGTAGCCATGCTTAAGTCTATGCAGATTATCTTATCCATTGTTGCTCATTTCGATTAAGAAATTTGACAAATGGATGTCAAGACAGATTTTCTTAATGAAAGTCTTGATGAGTGTATCTATATAATACAACTAGACGGATTCATTGCAAAAGGCCAGGAACACATGTTGTGTAAGCTTAAAAGATCCATTTATAAAATTAAGAAGGCATCGAGGTCTCGGAACACTCGATTTAATCAAGTTATTAAGTCTAATGGTTTTGACAAGAGTCCGGATGAGTCTTGTGTATACAGGAAGCGTGACGGAAGGTGATCTTCCTAGTACTTTATGTAGATAATATCCTGCTCATTAGAAACTATGTGGGGGCATTATCTATGGTTAAATTATGGTTATCTGCGCAGTTCAATATGAAGAATTTTGGAGAAGCCAGTCACATCCTTGGATCAAGCTTGTGTGAGATCGGAAACAAAGGATGTTGGGCTTATCACAAGAAAGTATATCGATGATATCCTTGCTCATTTTAGCATGCAAGATTCTAAAAAAGGTTTCTCTCTTTCGGGCATGGAATCACTCTATCCAAGGATCAGTGTCATAAGACACCTGATGAGATAGAGAATATGAAGGCGGTTCCATATGCTTCGATAGTAGGAAGCCTCATGTATGCTATGCTTTGCACTAGACCCGACATTTGCTTTGCCATTGACATGGTTAAGAGATATTAGTCTAACCCAGGGTAGGAGCATAGGACTACGGTAAAGAATATAATCATGTGATGGGCAAACAGTTTAGTACCTTTGAGATACACAGACTCAGATTTTCAATTTGACAGGGATTCCCATAAATCTACCTCAGAACGTGTTTGCCTTAGAAGGTGGAGCTATAAGTTGAAAGAGTATCAAGCAGTCTCGTATTGCTGATTCCACCATAGAGGCCTAGTATGTGGCAACTTCTAAAGCAGCCAAGGAGGCTGATTAGCTCAAGAACTTTCTGTTGGATTTAGAGGTGATACCTTCAGTTCAGTCGGCTGTTAAACTTTACTGTGACAATACCGGAGCGTTTGCAAACTTGAAGGAACCAAGGGTCCATAAGAAAGGCAAGCATAATGAGCGTAAGTATCACCTAATATGAGAAATTATATAAAGAGGTGACATTGCTGTGATCAAGATTGCATCAGGAGACAACCTTGCATAACATTTTACTTAGAATTTACTAGTTAAGACTTTTGATAGTTATGTAGAGGGCATATGAGTCAAATGTATGATAACATGATTTTGAGTATAAGTGGAAGATTGTTAGGGTTGGTATACTGAAAATTATATTTTTAGTATTTAATTTAATTTTTAATAAAATTAATTTTTACATTTTATGAAAATTTTTATGAGCAATGTATATGTATCATTTTTATGTTATGCATAGATGTTCAATATTCTGTACAATATTTAATCTGGTGTGTAGAGTACAGCTTGTACACAAAAGATCAGATTTTAGGTTTTTGCAGAATATAAGTTTTATGTTCACAATTTAGATGAAAATAGACATACCATCGGTACGACTGTAGTATAGAGTTTTAGTAGGCCTGCCTTAGTTACGGGAAACAAATATTAGTGTCATCTATTGTTTCGACTCTCTGTGCTAGTACATTTTATGTGTATTGAACGTGACATATTGGGATAATTAATTTTATACTGACTATATAAATTAATTCACACCCCAAGGTTATTATGTATAGTACTTATGCTCTTAATCTTGAAATAATTTTTGATTTGTGTATATTTAATATTCGTTGTTTTGATTCATTAGAGGGTGGATCTTATATGGGTCTATAGTCCCGGTGAGTTGGGTTGCAGTATTATTTATATGGTAAATATTAATTATTGATGGAATCTATGTCCCGAATGATCGGAATTGACGATACCCCCTTAAGGAAACTTATAAGTTTTGACCGGACCAAATCTTACAGGTGGATTTAATTATCCGGCGGTCAAATAAGTTAAGCGGAAGGGTTTAAGGAGTATCAAGATGCCTATTAAATTAAATTGTCAATAATTAAATTTAATTTGCCGGTATCAGGAATCTTGACGTGGAGAGAAATGATAATCATTTAATAACAGGAGCTCAATACAAGAAAGGTCTTAAGATTATGGGTCAGAGTGCAATTATAGTTCGTTAGTGGTGTCAACTGTAATTTAGTATTTTATGAAAATTGTAAAATCGCTGCTATTTTTTCATAATTGCAGATACCGTTATGAGGTTTGCTTAATTGCCAAAATTACTGATGGGTGTCTGTGTTCCACAGAAAGTCTTACTTATAATTACTCCACAGGTTCTTATTGCAACGTTATACATATGCGGGTAGGTTGAACCAGTTTCATATCTTGTCTTCTAAGACTAAAGCTGTTCAGGTTCTAACAGTACGCATTCTTGATAGATTGTAGCCCACCCTACATTTAAAAATCGAATAAGACAATACAGTAGAAGATCTGACAAAAGCTTCAACTCGGATTCAAATCGTAGTTGAAAATTCGACCAGTAAAAATGTATTCTTCTAAATTAACTTTGGATGCACGGGTTTTATTTTGATCGTTCGTTATCAAAAGTTTTATCTAGAGCCCGTTTTTTGCATTTTCTCTTCCAGTTAATTTTTTCAGATGATTGTTTGCGAAAACAATGATTTTGACAATCTTACCTCCAACAATAAAGCGTTCCTCCCTATCAGACAGAATCAATTACTGTATCGCCGGTACGAATCTCCTTCAAGAATAATTCTGAATAATTGTTAGTGTGGATCACTTCTCCATCTGAAGGGTTTATTGCGAAGCGATTGATTTGAGATTAGGTGGTGGTTAACACTTAGCTATAAATAATAGTATTCTCTCCAACTGAGCCACTGCTATTATTTACTAGACCAAATCTATGTTAGCTATTTAATTTTACTTAGCATGATCTATTACCTAGTTAGTAAAATTAATTAGAATTGGCCTGTCTGGACAAACGATGGATAGTAGACGCCTTCCCATCGAAGCATGCTATTCACAGGATATCAGGTTGCTGGCGCATTTTTTTTTAAATGGCAGAGGCAACCAATTTTAAATAAAATTCTAAATTTTTGCTCGTTATAGTTAATGGTTTTAAAATATGTGATTCTTAGGTTTTAAAATGGCTTTCAATCTACTCGCGACCATACACAAAGAAAATAAACTATAACGGGACCAAACTATGTAGGCTAGAAAAGGAACTTGGATATTGTCTTAATTGTCGAGTGCAGGCGCTTTCAAGGAAGATTGGGAGGGGAATGCACCGGATATCCATCATTTTTAGAAAAATGTTCCTTTTCTATTTAAAATGGAAAATCCAAGATATCTGAATGCATTTTTAAGACAAAATGGAGTCGCCACTTGATTTTTAAGAAAAACTAAGAAAAATAAAAGACGGCTGCGGGTATTTTAAAAGCATAACTAGAGAAAAAGAGGATTCGGAGGCTAATGTACGAGAAAGGAAGGTGTTAGGCACCCTTCTTGCCCAACCATGAGATTGACCTCTACTTTATCAATATTGGTTCTTATTATAAACTTTTTTAAAGGTAACATATACAAAATAGGAGGTTGAAGAGAGTTCAAACAAAAGCAAACAACAAAGCAAAACCTAACTACGCTTCTCAGGGTCATGCAATTTGGTTATTATTTTTAGATATGCCACACGTATAGTTTGAGAAAAGCAAAGCGAAAAACATGTGAGTGAGCAGAAAAATAAACAAATAAAAACCTAAAGAGCATGCAACGAAGTTTCAGTTTCTAACATGCTATAAATAGGCTATACAGAATAAAACAGAAGAGATTAAAACACTATTTGAAGCTACTAAATATGCATAAAACACATGGTCATATCAAGATATGTCGCGGCCATTACATAAAAGGTCACACAGATGGCGGCCATGAAAAATATAGGATTACCGCGACAAACATGATAAATAAAACCTCTTGGCTGTGACAAACTAAAGTCGCGGCTGCGGTTTTGTAGGGTTCCAAAAAGGGTATGGATATGAAACGAGGACCAAAAGGGGGTCGAAACATGCGGGACAAGTAGGGTGGAGGCCATAACCTACGGATCTTAGACCAAGTCCGCCATCATTTATCCTCTGTACAAATAACAACTTAAAATAGAGCATCATACATAATATCAAAAAAATGGGTAATAGAGCACGGTAAACACATTTTTCATGTACTAGCCTCACAAAACCTTACGGTCATTGCCAAACTAATGTGACGGTCATGACAATCATAGAAACAAAACTAGCAGTCTTTGTAACCATCTCGCAGCCTGAACTATTGGACTCACAAAACACACGGCCGTGACGTGGAGAGGTCGCGGTCGTCGTGTTTCATTTCAATAAAATGCATGAAAAATGAAGACATAAAATACAAAGACCATAACTCATCTATTTTGAGTTAGATCCACTTTTTATCAGCCATTAAAAGAACAAGCTAAGTTGTAGAAGGGAAGAAACAAAATAAAAAAGTACAAAAAAAAATAGAGCTTGACATGAATAAACAACAGAAGGTTTTGAAAGAATTTTTCTTACATCTTTAGCCTAAAAGGAATGTCGCAGCCTGGGTAAATGAACCACTTGGCCGTGCCTTGTATGGGTCTGAAAATAACGGCTTGGTATAAAACCTCACGGCCGGTACTACTTTCGATCAAAAAGATGGCGGCTAGGATATACTCCTCATGGCCGTTATTATTGGTTTAAGCAAACACACGACCGTGTCATTAATAGGTCACGGCTGTGAGATTCTGTGAAGCTCCGAGAACTTCAAATGTTCTCAGTGTGCTTGTGGGTTTCGAAATAGAACGAATACAGTAACGAATATAGAAACAGAAAGTTATGAGAATACTGTTAGTAAGGAGAAAAACTAGAGTAAACAATACTTGTATTGAAAAGGATGCTAAATAATTAGAAAAACCAAAAAAACCTCACAAACGACACCCTCAGAGGAAGGAAATGAGGGTTTCGAGAAAAGTCGTGTGGTTCTTGTGGTTATCTCGTGTGTATATCCACGTCGAATGGTCCCTCATCATAAAAATGAGATGCCTCTGATCTAATACGTGCTCCGGGTACCCCTCTAAGGTAAGCAAGAACACTAAAATAGCTTGGGAAGTATAGGATATTGGTTGAGAATGAATTTTGGCAGAGTAAGGGTGTTCTGGAACTGTTCTCTCTTCTTTTGGCTTGGAAACAACATTTATTTATAGGTGAAATGGGCAAGGCATTGTTGGAGGCAATACTGCCAAGATCATTATTTTTGTAAATGATTTTCGATTAAAAATTAACTGGACGGGCAAAAGCCGAAACGAGTTTCAGATAAAACTTTTGATGAAGAACGATAAAAATAAAACCCGTGCAACCAAAGTTAATTTAGAAAAATACTTTTTGTCGATCTATTCTTCAACTATGATTTGATTCCGAGTTCAAACTCCAATCAGATCTTCTACCGTATTATCTTATGCGATCCTCGAACGTAGTGTGGGCTACGGACTATCGAGAACTTGTATCAGCAGAACCCAGATATATTTAGTCTTGAGAGACAAAAATATAATATATGAATGATATGATATGAAACTGGTTCAGCCTACCCGCATATATATAGGGCTACAACAGGGACCTGGGGAGTAATTATGAGTAAGACTTCTAGTAGAACACAGATACCTACCCGCAGTTTCTGTAATTATGGAAACACGCAGCGGTTTCTGTAATTTTCATAAAATATTGAATTACAATTCACACCACTAAAGAACTATAATTGCACTCTGACCCATAATCTCAAG
>JAULJZ010059563.1:0-13600 GCA_032270985.1 Heliamphora pulchella
TCATACATCACAAATATAAATATGAAATCATAAATGCAAAATCATCTCAAATGTTTCTTATTAATATGCCAGGAATCTAGAATAAAATACATAAAAAGTATGATTTTTCAGTATATATTCCCAACAAGCCCAGGGTCACAGTGGACAGACTTGAGCACCGCAAGGCAAGGCATATGTCCTTGCTGATCCCAGTGCTTCCAAAGCACCGGTCGTGCCCGATGCTACAGTTACTCCATCCAAGATCAGAGGTACTCTCTTAGTATATAGATCATGGGCCGGTGTTCTTATAGATACAGGAGCATCACAGTCGTTTATTTCCTCTACTTTTGCATCTGCATTGGGGTTGGAGACAGACTCGTTGGGTAGTACATTAAGCGTAGAGACCCCAGTAAGTGGGAATGTGGTGTTGGGTCGAGTTTGTAGATTCTGCAAGTTGGGGGTCGTCGGTCGTTATTTAGAGTTTGACTTTATCATCCTAGGCATGACCACGTTTGATGTCATCCTAGGGATGGACTGGCTGACTATCTACCGTGCCTTTATAGATTGTGATCGACGGAGGGTATCGATTTGTATGCTTGATGGTGATTGCTTTTGTTTTGTGGGTGATCAAGATAAGGGTTTGGTGTCTATGCCCGGTGTTACTCAGAATCGAGGGAATTTAGGTTTTCTCTATTCTGCTCTCATGTTGAATGAGACGGTTGGGGTTCGAGGGGAGTTACCCCATGTGGTTTGCAACTATCAAGATATTTTTCTGGATGATCTGTTTGAGTTGCCACCAAGCCGTGAGGTAGAGTTCTCTATTGATATGGTTCCAGGAGCTGCTCTCAGTTCTATGCCGTCTTATCGCTTTGCCCTAGTCGAGTTGCAAGAACTCAAGGTACGGCTTCAAGAGTTGTTGGACAAAGGATTTGTACGTCCGAGTACGTCACCGTGGAGAGCTCCTACCCTTTTTGCTAAGAAAAATGATGGATCCTTGAGGTTGTACATTGACTACCGAAAGCTGAATCAGGTAACGATGAAGAACAAGTATCTTATGCTGAGGATTGATGACTTGTTTGATTAGTTGAAAGGGTCGAGTTGCTTTTCAAAGATTTACTTGAGGTTAGGGTACCATCAGCTGAGGATTTGGGACGAGAACGTAGTGAAGACTGCTTTTCGAACTCATTATGGTCACTATGAGTTTCTGATTATGCCGTTCGATTTGACGAACGCCCCTGCGATGTTTATGGGTTTGATGAACCGTATTTTCCATCCATATCTGGACAACTTTATGGTTATGTTCGTGGATGATATTTGTGAGACCCTGACCCATTTTATTTTTCAGCGTTTTTGGACGCACATTTCGTGTTTTTGTTGCAGCATATTTTAATGCTTTTAGATGCATGATCGGGGTTAGATATGCATGCGGGGCAGGTTCCCGGGGCCGTGAGATGTTACGGTGCGAATTTTGAAAAATTTTAAAAAAAGATATTTTGGAGACCTATAAATATCTAGAGTTAGATATTTTCAAAAGAAATTTTCAAAATTTCTCCACTAAGTTTCCTCCTTTTTCTCTCTGCCTTCCCTCTAAGCTCTCGGGAGCCCGGGAATCGATTTTTGACGATCCAACAGCGGATCCCTGCTATTGGGACGGTGGGCTACGCGTTCATCCGGACGAAATTTCATTTCGATGAAACTCAATTTTGCACATGGTTCGAGGCATTGAGTTTTCAGCTCACCGAGATAGGATCCTAGACTCTCATCTCGTATGTGGTTTTAATCGTGTGTGGTTTTAACTGTTAGATTGCTGTAGATCTGAATTTGTGGCAAGTTGGGTTTTTGGGCTAAAAATTTGTTTTTTGGCGATTTTGGTGGATGGAATCAGGTTTTGAATTTTTCCTTTTGAGGTTTTGTGATAGCTTCGTGTGTGGGCTCGTCCGAGGGTGTCAAGAAGGTGTTTGGATGCTTAGATTTGTGGTTGAGACGGTGGTTTGTGAGTGTTTAAGAGGTTTGGGGCTTAGAACACTCAAGAATAGGAAATCTAGGCTAGTCTCGGGTAGCAGGGTGCTCAAGCACTGAGCGGGCGCTTTGCGAGCACTGCCCTTTCTTGGAGAGGTGCTCAAGCACTTATCGAGCGCCTAGCGAGCACGGGTCCGCAGGGCCATTTTTGGGCCTTTTTCTTTTGATCATATCTCCCTCATTCGAACTCAGAATTAGGTCGTTGTTCTGTTCAAATTGAAGCTCCGAAAGTCTTCTTTCCAATAACACCTCTCTCACATTAAAATTCTTTTTATGGAAAAAGTTATGATTAAAATAGTGGGGGTGTGTAAAACATTCTCAACCGTATTTCACCCGATTTGGGCCGAATGTTTGGGAAAATGTTATTTTTCATCCTTGTTGGCCCTTTTATTCAAGTTTCTTGTTTCTTGCAGCGTGTGGGCGTTGTGGGCTAGTGTTGGGCGCGTGTGGGCATCGTGGGTTGTGTAGGACACGTGTGGACGTCGTGGGTTTGCGTTAGACGTGAGTGGGTCTTTATTGGCCGTGTTGGGCGTGTGTGGTTTTGTGTTAGCCGTGTGGGGAGTGTGGGAGTTCGCATTGGCTTGGTTGGGCGTGTGTTGGTCTGGGTTGTGATGTGTTGGTGGTTAGTTCCTTGGTTTTCAAATGGTTTCCATTAGTTTTCAGTTGATTGATTATGGGATTAATCGACTGAAATACTGTTGGATTCTTTTTGGGGTTCGGTTGGTTGTTTGGTGGCTTTGGGAGTCGTGTCGTGGCTCCGGGTGTTCGTTTAGGTGTCATTCTCGGGGGTGGCATGCATGGTTAGATGCGAGTTGTTGGGGCACGTTTATGTTCATGGTGCTTGCGTATCATTTGTTGTCGAGCGTGTTTGGGCTCATGGCACCTTTGGAGAAAAGATGGTATTTTGTGACCTCATGGTTTGAGGGGTTTGGTGCAGCCTTCCAATTAGGCTTGGTTGTGTGCGTTGCCGGTTGTCCCTGTTGGATGTCGGGTTTGTGGCGGGTGATGTCACGGTTTGAGGTTATATATGGCTATGCGCGTTTATAACTGACTTTATGTATTTATAACTGTGGTTTATTATGCATTTATAACTGTGGTTTATTATGCATAGATTATTTAAGTGGATTACATGTTTTGGTATTATTACGTGTACCGTGATTGCATGCTTTAAAACTCTGACATTTTATAGGCATGGTTATGTGAAATATGAGAAACAGATATATGTGATGCATATTGCATAAATTGCAAGCGTTGTGTTAGTCGCATGTGTAGCATGTGACGTGATTCGTGTAACGTAGTGATAGAATGTGGCTTTATGTATTTAAATCCTAATTTAGTATACATGTTTTGATACGGTTTTATCCCGTGATTTAGGCATGTGTAGGGATGCCTGTTGATACGTAGAATTGTATTTGTGTTGCATTTGTGGGGCGGATATTGGTCTCTCGGTGATAGTCTGAGAAGGTTGGGGCTGAGGTCCTTCGGTTGAAGTTCGTGAAGGTGTATTCGGGGGCTGCGGTCCTACGGTTAAAGTCCATGAAGATATGTGTTGCACTGGTTGCGTGCGTTGTATGTGTTGCACGGCTTGCGTGCGTTGTGTGTGTTGCACGGGTTACGTGCGTTGTGTGGTTTCATGGGTTATATGCGTTGAATAGATGAGGGCTGCGGTCATTCGGTAAAAGTCCGAGAAGATACATGGATTGCATGAACTGCATATTAGGACGGATGGACCAATTTTCTTAAAACTGTATTAACGGCCTACGAAAGTCAAAATACTGTATTAACGGTTTGTTTTTAATGGCTCTTGTGAGTCGTGATCTAAAACCGTTTTAAAACTGTTTTTAAGGCTTGAAAGAGAGTATAAAACTGCATGCCTGTCTAGTTTCTGCTGAGCTTTTGCTCACGATGTGGGATTTGAAATATTTTTCAGGTATCGGTCACGTAGGTTGTTCTGGGATTGCTGGAGGGGTGAAAGAGCTATAGTCTTCCTTTTTGCTAGTTTTGAACATGTATACTGCAACATTTTTTCTGGCGTTGGGATCGTGTAATGTAAGCCATTTGACGATTATATAAAATGTATGTATGTTTTATATGGAGAGTGTATTCTCGGGTTGGGTGTTTCACGTGTCCTGGAGATGGGGCGTGATAGATTGGTATCAGAGCTCTAGGTTCGAATACCTAAGAGCAGTGGGAAGAGAGTGTATCCCGTGTGAGGTTGGTTGCGTGTGCTTGATTGCATGTGTTTTGACGCTATGATAACATGAACGTGTAAGCATGTTTGATATGTGAATGATGTGTATATGTGAGCATGGGGGTTGAACTGTGAGATTGATTAGTCCTGCCTTTGGGCGCTTGGATTAACAAACTTGGGATCCTAGTTAGAAAGACGTTTAGCTAACATGATTTCTAGCAAGAAATCTGAGTAGGATATCCAGATTGACGCATCATTCTTGGCGGTTCTCCTCGGTATTTAGGGTAGGTTTAGCATGAACCTATGTGGCTACGTGTTAACATCTTTATGTGATTAATATTTTTGTTCATGCGATGTGCTATGTCTTATGTTCTTTCATACAGACTTGATGTTTGCGCGAAGAGGGTGAGGCCGTGACCATGGGTTTGGAGTCGGTGGTGGATTCCGTGGGGTGGTGTGCTATGTTGAGACAGCGGTTGGTGACGATGTGAGGTTATGGTGAGTTGTAGATCCAATGTCTTTTAGATAGTTGGTCATTGTTTAGGATACCTGACCTTGTTTAACTATATCCTACGAATGGTTTGGCAGACCATCTTGTGTACCTGTGTTGATTGTGATCCACGAGTTGTTTTCTTTGACCTTGAGTTGAATTTCGGGGACGAAATTTCTTTAAGGAGGGTAGAGTTATGAGACCCCGACCCGTTTTCCTTTTTGGCATTTTTTGACTCACGTTTTGTGTTTTTGTTGCAGCATTTTTTAATTTTTTTAGATGCGTAGATATGCATGTGGGTTAGGTTCCCAGGGCCGTGGGGTGTTATAGTGCGAATTTCAAAAAATTTCACAAAAAGATATTTTGGAGGCCTATAAATAACTGGAGTAAGATATTTTCAAAACTTTTTTCACTAAATTTTCTCCTTTTTCTCTCTGCCTTCTCTCTAAGTTCTCAGGGGACCGGGGATCGATTTTCGACGATCTAACAGCGGATCTTTGCTATTGGTACGGTGGGCTACGCGTTCATCCGGACAGAATTTTATTTCGACGAAGCTTGATTTTGCACGTGGTTTGAGGCATCGAGTTTTTAATTCACCGAGATAGGATCCTTGACTCTCATGTCGTATAAGGGTGTTACGTGTAATCGTGTGTGTTTTTAACAGTTAGATTGCTGTATATCTGAATTTGTATCAAGTTGGGTTTTTGGGCTAAAATTTTGTTTTTCGGCGATTTCAGTGGATGGAATCGGGTTTTGAGTTTTTCCTTTCGAGATTTTGTGGTAGCTTGGGGTGTGGGCACGTCCGAGGGTGTCGAGAAGGTGTTTAGAGGCTTAGATTTGTGGTTGAGATGGTGGTTTGTGAGCGTTTAAGAGGTTTGGGGCATAGAAAACTCAAGAACAGGAAATCTGGGCTGTTCTCCGGCAACAGGGCGCTCAAGCGCCGAGTGGGCACTTTGCGAGCGCTGCCCTCTGTTGGAGAGGCGCTCAAGCGCTTATCGAGCGCCTAGCGAGTGCCGGGTCCGCAGGGCCATTTTTGGACCATTTTCTTTTGATCATATCTCCCTCATACGAACTCGAAATTGGGTCATTTTTGTGTTCAAATTGATGCCCCGGAAGTCTTCTTTCCAATAACACCTCTCTCACATTAAAATTCTTTTTTTTTTAAAAAGATATGATTAAAATAGTGGGGGTGTGTAAAACTTTCTCAACTGTTTTCACCCGTTTTGAGCCGAATGTTTGGGAAAAGATTATTTTTCATCCTTGTTGGCCCTTTTTTTCAAGTTTCTTGTTTCTTTTACGCATGTGGGCATCGTGGGCTCATGTTTGTCACGTGTGAGCGCCGTGGGTTTGAGTTGGACGTGAGTGGGTCTTTGTTAGCCGTATTGGGCGTTTATGGTTTCGTGTTGGTTGTGTTGGGCGTGTGGGAGTTTGTGTTGGCCGGGTTGGGCGTGTGTTGGTCTGGGTTGTGATGTGTTGGTGGTTAGTTCCTTGGTTTCCAATTAGTTTCTAACGGTATTCAGTTGATTGATTATGGGATTAATCGAGTGAAATACAGTTGGATTCTTTTTGGGGTTTGGTTGGTTGTGTGGTGGCTTTGGGAGTCGTGTCGTGGCTCTAGGTATTCGTTTAGGTGTCGTCCTCGGGGGTGGCATGCATCGTTTGATGTGTGTTGTTGGGGCACGATTATGTGCGTGATGCTTACGCATCATTGGTTGTGGAGCGTGTTTAGGCTCATGACACCTTTGGAGAAAATGTGGTGTTTTGCGACCTCATGATTTGAGGGGTTTGGTGTAGCATTCCAGTTTGGCTTGGTTGTGTGGGTTGTCGGTTGTCCCTGTGAGTGGATGTCGGGTTTGTGGTGGGTGATGTCACGGTTTGAGGTTATATATGGCTATGTGCATTTATAACTGTGGTTTATTATGCATGGATTATGTAAGTGGATTATATGTTTTGGTATCGTTATGTGTACCGTGATTGCATGCTTTAAAACTCAGACGTTTTATAGGCATGGTTATGTGGAATATAAGGAACGGATGTATGTGATGCATGTTGCATAAATTGTAAGCGTTATGTTAGTCGCGTGTGTAGCATGTGACATGGTTCGTGTAACGTAGTGATAGTACGTGGCTTTATGCATTTAAACCCTGGTTTAGTATGCATGTTTTGATACGATTTTATCCCGTGGTTTAGGCATGTGTAGAGATGCCTGTTGATACGTAGAATTGTATCTGTGTTGCATATGTGGGGCAAATATTGATCCCTCGATGAAAGTCCATAAAGGTAATAGGGCTGCGGTCCTTCGGTGAAAGTCTGAGATGGTTGGGACTGCGGTCCTTCAATGATAGTCCGAGAAGGTTGGGGCTGAGGTCCTTTGATTGAAGTCCGTAAAGGTGTATTCAGGGGCTGCGGTTCTATGGTGAAAGTTCGTGAAGATATGTAATGAGGGTGGATGATGGTCGTACTGTGAAAGTCCGTCAAGATATGTGTTAGAAGAATTGCGTGCGTTGTATGTGTTGTATGGGTTGCGTGCGTTGTGTGTGTTGCACGGGCTGCGTGCGATGTGTGGTTGCATGGGTTGTGTGCGTTGCATAGATGAGGGCTGTGGTCCTTTCATGCAAGTCCGACAAGATATATGGATAGCATGAACTGCATATTAGGACATACCAATTTTCTTAAAACTAAATTAACGGCCTGCGGGAGTCGAAATACTGTATTAACGGCCTGCTGGAGTCGTAATACTAGAATCGTTTTCAAGGCTTTGATGAGTCGAACAATGGTTTTTATCCTCGCTTTCCCATTACTTGTGAATCTTGTTTTTAATGGCTCTTGTGAGTCGTGATCTAAAACCATTTTTAAACTGTTTTCAAGGCTTGAAAGAGAGTCTAAAACTGCATGCCTGTCTAGTTTTTACTGAGCTTTGGCTCACGGTGTTGGATTTAAAATGTTTTTTAGGTACTAGTCACGCAGGTTGATCCGGGATTACTAGAGGGGTAGAAGAGCTATAGTCTTCCTTTTTGCTAATTTTGAACATGTATGCTGTAACATGTTTTTCGGTGTTGGGGCTGTGTAATGTAAGCCGTTTGGCTATTATATAAAATGCATGTACGTTTTATATTGAGAGTGTATTCTCGGGTTGGGTGTTTCATGTGACCCGGAGACGGAGCGTGACAGATTGGTATCAGAGCTCCGGGTTCGAATACCTAAGAGCCGTGGGAAGAGGGTGTATCCTGTGTGAGGTTGGTTACGTGTGCTTGATTGCATGTGTTTAGACGCTTTGATAACATGAACATGTCGACATGTTTGATATGTGAATGATGTGTATATGTGAGCATGGGGGTTGAACTGTGAGATTGATTAGTCCTGCCTTTTAGCGTTTGGATTAACAAACTTGGGAGCCAAGTTATAAACGCGTTTAGCTGACGATATTTCCAGTAGGGAATCAGAGTAGGTTATCCAGATTAATGCGTCATTCTTGTCGGTTCTCCTCGGTCAGTGTGGTTGGTTTAGCATGAACCTATGTGGCGACGTGTTAACATGCATATGTGATTAGTATTTATGTTCATGCGATGTGCTATGTCTTATGTTCTTTCGTATAGGCCTGATGTTTGCACGAAGAGGGTGAGGCCGTGTTCGAGGCCGTGACCATGGGTTTGGAGTTGGTTGTGGACTCCGTAGGGTGGTGTGCTATGTTGAGACAGCGGTTGGTGAGGATGTGAGGTTGGGGTGAGTTGTAGATCCCATGTCTTTGAGATTGTTGGCCATTGTTTAGGATACCTAACCTTGTTTGACTATATCCTAAGAATGGTTTGGCTGACCATCTCGTGTACTTGTGTTGATTGTGATCCACGGGTTATTTTCTTTGACCTTGAGTTGAATTTCGGGGACAAAATTCCTTTAAGGGGGGTAGAGTTGTGAGATCCTGGCCCGTTTTCTTTTTCGGCATTTTTCGACCCACGTTTCGTGTTTTTGTTGCAGCATGTTTTAATGCTTTTAGATGCATGATCGATGTTAGATATGCATGCAGGGTAGGTTCCCGGGGCTATGGGATGTTACAGTGCGAATTTCGAAAAATTTAAAAAAAAGATATTTTGGAGTCCTATAAATATCTGGAGTTAGATATTTTCAAAATATATTTTCAAAACTTCTCCACTAAGTTTCCTCCTTTTTCTCTCTACCTTCTATCTAAGTTCTCGGGGGCCCGAAGCTCAGTTTTTGACGATCCAGAGCGAATCCCTGCTATTGGCACTGTGGGCTACGCGTTCATCTAGACAGAATTTTATTTCGACGAAGCTCAATTTTGCACGTGGTTCGAGGCATCAAGTTTTCAACTCACCGATGTAGGATCCTAGACTCTCATGTCATATAAGAGTGTCGCGTGTAATCGTATGTGTTTTTAACGGTTATATTGCTGTAGATTTGAATTTATATCAAGTTGGGTTTTTGGGCTAAAAATTGGTTTTTTGGCGATTTCGGTGGATGGAATCAGTTTTTGAGTTTTTTATTTCTAGGTTTTGTGGTAGCTTCGGGTGTGGGCACGTTCGAGGGTGTTGAGAAGGCGTTTGGAGGCTTAGATTTGTCGTTGAGATGGTGGTTTGTGAGTGTTTAAGAGGTTTGGGGCTTAGAACACTCAAGAACAGAAAATTTGGGCTGTTCTCAGGTAGCAGGGCGCTCAAGCGCCGAGCAGGCGCTTTACGAGCGCTGCCCTCTGTTCGAGAGGCGCTCAAGCGCGTATCGAGCGCCTAGCGAGCGCCTGGTCCGCAGGGCTATTTTTTGGCCTTTTTCTTTTGATCATATCTCCCTCATTTGGACTCGGAATTGGGTTGTTTTTGTATTCAAATTGAAGCCCCAGAAGTCTTCTTTCCAATAACACCTCTCTCACATTAAAATTCTTTTTGTGGAAAAAGTTATGATTTAAATAGTGGGGGTGTTTAAAACTTTCTCAACCATTTTCACCCATTTTGAGCCGAATGTTTGGGAAAAGGTTATTTTTCATCCTTGTTGGCCCTTTTATTCAAGTTTCTTGTTTCTTGGTGCGTGTGGGCGTCGTGGGCTCGTGTTGGGCACGTGTGGCCATCGAGGGTTGTGTAGGACGCGTGTGGGCGTCGTGGGTTTGCGTTAGACGTGAGTAGGTCTTTGTTGGCCGTGTTGGGCGTGTGTGGTTTCGTGTTGGCCGTGTTGGTCGTGTCGGAGTTCGTGTTGGCCGGGTTGGGCGTGTGTTGGTCTGGGTTGTGATGTGTTGGTGGTTAGTTCCTTGGTTTTCAATTGGTTTCCAACAATATTCAGTTGATTGATTATGGGGTTTATCGACTGAAATACTGTTGGATTCTTTTTGGGGTTCGATTGGTTGTGTGGTGGCTTTAGGAGTCGTGTCGTGGCTTCGGGTGTCCGTTTAGGTGTCGTCCTCGGGGGTGGCATGCATGGTTAGATGCGGGTTGTTATGGCACGGTTATGTGCGTGGTGCTTACGCATCGTTGGTTGTGGAGCGTGTTTGGACTCATGGCACCTTTGGAGAAAAGGTGGTGTTTTGTGACCTCATGGTTTGAGGGGTTTGTTGTAGCCTTCCAGTTAGGCTTGGTTGTGTGGGTTGCCAGTTTCCCTGTGAGTGGATGTCGGATTTGTGGCGGGTGATGTCACAGTTTGAGGTTATATATGGCTATGTGCGTTTATAACTGGCTTTATGCATTGATAACTGTGGTTTATTATGCATGGATTATGTAAGTGGATTACATGTTTTCGTATCGTTACGTGTACCATGATTGCATGCTTTAAAACTCGAACGTTTTATAGGCATGGTTATGTGGAATATGAGGAACGGATGTATGCAAGGCATGTTGCATAAATTGTAAGCGTTGTGTTAGTCATGTGTGTAGCATGTGACGTGGTTCGTATAATGTAGTGATAGTACGTGGCTTTATGCATTTAACCCCTGGTTTAGTATGCATGTTTTGATACAGTTTTATCCCATGGTTTAGACATGTGTAGAGATGCCTGCTGATACGTAGAATTGTATCTGTATTGCATATGTGGGGCAGATATTGGTCCATCGGTGAAAGTTCGTAAAGATAATAGGGCTGCGGTCCTTCGATGAAAGTCCGAGAAGGTTGGGGCTGCGGTCCTTCGGTAATAGTCCGAGATGGTTGGGGCTGAGGTCCTTCGATTGAAGTTCGTAAAGGTGTATTCGGGGGCTGCGGTCCTACGGTGAAAGTCCGTGAAGATATGTGTTGCACGGGTTACGTGCATTGTATGTGTTGCATGGGTTGCGTGTGTTGTGTGTGTTGCATGGGTTGCGTGCGTTGTTTGGTTGCATGGGTTGTGTGCATTACATAGATGAGGGCTGCGATCATTTGGCGAAAGTCCGAGAAGTTACATGGATTGCATGAACTGCATATTGGGATGAATAGACCAATTTTCCTAAAACTGTATTAACGGCCTGCGGGAGTCGAAATACTGTATTAACGGCTTGCGGGAGTAGTAATACTAGAATCGTTTTCAAAGCTTTGATGAGTCAAAAAATGGTTTTTATCCTCGCTTTCCCATTACTTGTGAAACTTGTTTTTAATGGCTCTAGTGAGTCGTGATCTAAAACCGTTTTTAAACTGTTTTTAAGGCTTGAAAGAGAGTCTAAAACTGCATGCCTATCTAGTTTCTGCCGAGCATTGGCTTACGGTGTGGAATTTGAAATATTTTTCAGGTACCGATCACGTAGCTTAATCTGGGGTTGTTGGATGGGTGGAAGAGCTATAGTCTTCTTTTTTTCTAGTTTTGGACATGTATGCTGTAACAAGTTTTTCAGCGTTGGGGCCGTGTAATGTAAGTCATTTGGCGATTCTGTAAAATGCATGTATGTTTTATATTGAGAGTGTATTCTCGGATTGGGTGTTTCACGTGACCCGAAGATGGGGCGTGACAATATTCTTATCTATTCATCCACGAGAGGGATGCACGAGATGCATTTGCGAATTGTCCTACAGCTTCTGAGAGAGCATCACTTGTATGTGAAGTTAAAGAAATATGAGTTTTGGATGCCCGAGGTGAGATTTCTTGAACATGTGGTGTCGACAGATGGAGTATCAGTGGATTTTTTGAAGATCGATGTGGTGATGGGTTGGGAAAGACCGAAGAATGTCTTTGAGATCTGCAGCTTTCTGGGTTTGGCAAGATACTATCGGCAATTTGTGATGGATTTTTCTAGACTTGCTGCGCCGATGATGCGTCTTACACGGAAGGGAGTCATGTTTGTTCGGAGCAAGTCCTGTGAGTTGGCGTTCCAAGAGTTGAAGAAAAGGTTGACCAGTGCACCAGTGTTTATTATTTCAGAGCGAGGTTTGGGTTATACAGTGTACTGTGATGCGTCGCATGATGGTTTCGGTTGTGTCCTATTGCAGGAATGTAAGGTTGTGGCTTATGAATCTCGACAGTTGAAGACTCATGAGAAAAACTACCCGACTCATGATCTAGAGTTGGCAGCCGTGGTCTTTGCCTTGAAGACATGGCGGCACTATCTTTATGGTGAGCACTTTGCGATTTTCTCCGATCACTAGAGTTTAAAATACTTGTTCTCGCAAAAAGACTTGACCTAGGCCAACGACAGTGGATGGAGTTATTGGAAGACTATGACTTTGACTTGCAATACCATCTAGGGAAGGCAATGTTGTGGCCGATGCTCCTAGTAGGAGATCTCATAGTTCATTAGCTTCTATGGTTATACAAAAGTGGGACTTGCTTAGAGAAGTTGGTGAGTTGGATCTACGTCTCGGGGAGACAAGGGGAGGTGCAACCTTATTTTCAGTAGCTTCACGGCCTGCGATGGTTCCACGTGTGCTAGAGGCTTAGCAGACAGATCAAGAGGTTCAGATGATACGGGAACGTATTGTTAGTGGAAAGGACACTACGTGATGGATTGTGAGCCCTGATCAGAGTTTAAGATTGGCAGGAAAATTATTTGTACCAGAGTTGTGCCGTGCCAAGGTGCTACATAATTTTCATCATTCACGTCTTGCAGTGTATCCAAGAAGCACAAAGATGTATCACGATCAGCGTTGTCAGTTCTGGTGGACGGGAATGAAGAGGGATGTGATTCGGTTTGTTTCTCAGTGCCTTACTTGTCAGCAAGTGAAGGTAAAGTATCAGAGACCGGCAGGATTGTTATAGCCATTGACGATATCAGAATGGAAGTGGGAGAACGTCACAATGGACTTTGTATCAGGACTTCCTAGATCATCTAAGGGCCATGATGCTGTTTGGGTTGTGGTTGATAGATTGACAAAGTTTACACACTTTCTTCCCATTCGTGTGAAGAATTCGATGGATAGACTGGGTAGGTCGTATATTCGTGAGATAGTTCGGCTAAACGGAGTACCTATGACGATTGTTTCTAATTGAGACATGCGCTTTACATTGCACTTTTGATAGAATCTTCAGGTGGCTTTGGGAACGAGCCCGACGTTCAGCACCGCTTTTCACCCACAAACAGACGGTCAGTCCGAGAGGACCATACAGATTTTATAAGATATGCTGAGAGTATGTGTGCTTAATTTTTTAGGTTCTTGGGAAGATCATTTACCATTGGTAGAGTTTGCATACAACAACAGTTATCAGTCCAGTATTGAGATGGCACCGTATGAGGTATTGTATGGTAGGCGATGTAGGTCACCCATGTGTTGGACAGATGTGGGAGAGATGTGAGACCCTGACCTATTTTCTTTTTCAGCGTTTTTCGACGCATGTTTTTCGTTTTTGATTTTGCATGTTTATATGCGTTTTGATGCATGATCGGGTTAGATATGCATGCGGGGTTGGTTCCTAAGGCCGTGGGACGTTGCTGTGCGAATTTTAAAAAATTTAAAAAAAAAAGATATTTTAGAGGCCTATAAATATCTGGAGTTAGATATTTTCAAAAGATATTTTCAAAACTTCTCCAC
>JAULJZ010059584.1:0-13598 GCA_032270985.1 Heliamphora pulchella
TCATAGGTTCTGACAGATTATACAAGTAGGCTCACAATCGCAATGGACCCAGACATTCCATTGGTACGATTGTAGTACATCGTTATAGTAGTTGGTCTTGGCTAGGTCGAACGGGTCGAATTCAGGTTTTGAGAATTCGATGTTCGAGCTCGATGTGTTTGTACGTTGGGTTATATTGAAATTATTCTTTTCTCAGCTCCTAGTCTAGGCCGTCCTTGGTAGCCATTTTTGTAACTATTTTGGGATATATTCTCTTTGAGCACCCTGGGTGTGTCCTCTGTATTTCAAAAGAAAGATTTGTTATTTATGAATACTGATAGGCACCACGAGTTCATCACTAGCACTCTAGTTTTGATAATTTTGACCTTGGGTTGATACTAAGCAAGCATCCTAGTTTTTAATGTCGATAACCCCATAAAGTTCCATCATGACAATGACAATAAGTCCCTGAGGTGGAAATAATATAAAGTCCCATCATGGCATTGACAACAAGTCCTTGAGGCGGCAATAATATAAAGTCTCATCACGGCATTGACAATAAGTTTCTGAGGCTGCAATGACAATAAGTCCCTGAGGTGGCAATAATGATAATTAGTCCATACAAGTAATAGAAATAAGTCCTAAAGTGGAACTCCTATTTTATTTCTAGATACAAGTCGGGTTAGGCATCTGCATTACATTCATCTGCATCACGCACTTGCGCAATTCTTCTTATATATGCTTACCCTGTTGAAAATGTTAAATTATTTATCTCTTAGGCCTTAAATTGTATTGGGTATTATGCAATATGCATTATAGGATATTTTGTTGTAAGTTTGTTAGACGGTTTAGGGAATTTGCTTCTAGGATTTGGCTCATGGCATTCATGCCACAGGTGAGTGTGATGAGTTCATTGAGAAAGTGGCCCCAGAAGAAGGAGATGAAATTGAAGAATAGAGTTAGTGGTAGGAGCCAGCGGACCCCAACAATGCTAGTTGAAGAATTGAGTTTTTACCTTTTGTTCTTTTTGTTCGGTTTCCCCCAGCATATTGTAAATTTTTGTTGAATCCGTTGGAGAAACTGTAATCATTATATACTTTTAATCAGTTTCAAACTCTTAATGATGCACTATTTGTGATATTCATCATTATATACTTTTAATCAGTTTCAAACTCTTAATGATGCACTATTTGTGATATTTAAATATGAATGAATGACTAGAATATTCTCCTTATCTATACTTATGTATGTCCCGACGTGCCCAGAGGACAAGGCATCACACATTGTGCCTTCTCGTTCTCCAAAGTTGTGTCCTTGTTTACTTGAGTCGTTCTTTATTGCAGGTGTGGATAAGGTCGAGCCCATATATTCTGCACTTAGAATAAAGGTTGTCTTGTCTTACTTAACATCTTAAGCTGATTACTACCAAACCTTCAAGGACTATGTCACATAACCAGCTAGCACCAAAAAGATCGTATCTCTGTCACGTTAGTTAACCTCTTCCCATTAACTGTTACTTCTACTTCTGTTGGGTCCACTTGAATTTCTTCTCCAGATATAACATGATCTAAAAACAACATCACCCAGTCCAACTAAAACTCACACTTACCAAGGTTTACATACAACTTGTGCTTTCTCAGGACCTACAAAGAATCTTCAAATGTTTTCTGTTTTCCTCTTTACTCTGAGAATATAACTGAATATCGTTTATCAACACAATTACAAATTGTTTTAGAAAGCTTCTGAACACTCGATCCATCAGGTCCATAAACACAGCAGATACATTCATTAACTCGAAAGGCAACACCAAAAATTCATAATGCTCGTAACGAGTCCTAAAGGTAGTGTTGGGTATATCTGACTCCTGCACTTTCTATTTATGGTATCATGACCCCTTTCTATCTATGAGAATACGTTGGCTCCAAAACACAACTTACATTGAGTATGACTTCCACAAGCGATCATATGTCTCTAAACTAGCACACCACTGAAACTGATTCAAACATTCTTCACTTCTTTTTGGAAAGACCGTCACTCTATCAAAAACCAGCTCATTGCCATATTGAAATGTACATTGAAGCCTATTTCCCAATCGACTAACGACTACTCACTCGAAATCACATCTCCACTTTGTGTAGGATTACTCTAGCCTTTCGACCATGAAAACTAACATCGCCACTTGAACCTAATGAGTCACTAGGGGTAAACATACCACACAAACTAAACACTTTCGAGGTATATGCTTACTCATATGAATCCAATCACAACCTCGTCACATATTTCCTTCACGTATGTACCATTCACCTTACAATCCTTTAACTGTACAGTATTAACTCCTGATTATAAAGTCTCTTATCATCATCACTCAATCCCTTCACACATTCTCTGCCACACAATCGAACCAAGAATCATTTTTGCTCTTTAATTACTTTATCTTACCCACATTCTGCCAAGACACTCGATTCACTCAAGGCCAATTACAAAAATCATGTCCACGAATTGTATAGTCTCATTTACGCTTCCATTCTTCTCATTCAAACATTTATTCCTCCTCCGTACTCACATTGAGTTGCTACGCAACTCCACCAAAAATAACAAAATTATATCACCCTTCAACTTATCATACATAGAGTTCACATGCTCTTATAAGAAAATTCCTTCTCTATACTAGCAATATCTACTCACCAATCTTAAACAAACATGCTCTAACGAGTTACATCACAAAAGGTTTTCAAAAGCAACTTCCTTGCAACTCATATAAATACCATAATGGAAACTGAATACCACTCCATAAGAGGTACATAGTCTAGATGCCAAACAATTACAAACTAATAATTTAAGAACCTACCATGTGAACAACTCGGTCTGTCTAAAATGCGTACTCCATCCTTCAAATAATCTTCAGCATTAATGGGACTCACTATTTCCACAAACTCATTGGCACCCAATTCTTTGAATTGTTTAACTAAAGAGTTACCGGTCTTTGAGATGTTCTTGATAATCTTGATGACGAAGTCTGTAATTATATGCTTCCATTTTCACTCTGGTCTTTCCAAAGGTTGCACCTCTTGGCCTCTACTGCTTGTTCTAGACGTGCTAGTACATTAGGTTTGAAAGTCTTCTCCAATAACTAGATCATTTTCTTAGGCGGTTGGTTGTTCTAGGGTAAAACGAACATGATAAAAGGTATGGTTGTGATGAATACCTAGTCGTGTAATCCATTGTGACTTGGTGGTTAATTCTTCATCAGGTTCTAAACGTTCATTGTTGTGATCAAGATTCTTCGTCCTTTGATAGCGATGGCAAAACTCAGACTCTAACACTTCGGTGGGAAGGCTGGCATGAATATCGATGTACCTAGATGTACCTCCTTTGCTAGCGTACTAAGGTTATCATGAGTTCGAGGCTGTTTCTCATTTTTCACTTTCTTACAACCGGTATGAATCTTTTACTTCTCGATTTATCGAATGGGTGGGTCAGCTATGAACTAGTTTGGGGAAGTTTAAATTTTCCATATGGTGGTGTCACGAATCCTTTGGTGTGAAGCTGTCGTTTCTGACTTTAGATTGCTGATTGCATAGTCTTATTTGTCGGGATCTTTAAAAAGATATAGTTAGTTGAATGAGCCCTTACTTAACCATTCTTGCATTTGGGAGTCTTGATCTTCAAAACTTTGTTAAACGCAAATGTTGACAGATATTCTAAGCCGTGATACGAAGAAGAAATCTACTTCATGCTTGAAGAGGTGTTAGGAGGTTTTCTTACATCGTCTCAGTTTCCCGTGAAAGTGCTAAGGCCTAATGACGTAATATCCTGACGATCATTATTAATCATAGATCTATGGGGCAAGATTTTGAAGGTCGATAGTCAAAAACAAGTGCGGGGTTAGAACGTCTTAGGGTGGAACCCAGGTGGTTCAAAGATAGGTTGGATGAGATTAAATGGTCACAATTAAGGTAATTACCATTGACACAAATTGAGTGGTCCTTTGGGGTTCAAATGTAGGAGAAACAAGAAGAGGACAATGAACAATACTTTAAATAAGTGTCCCCAGAACTAATTTAGTACAATTAGATTAAGATAAAAGAGATGTTTAAGCAAAAGGGATAGCCAAACTAGATATTTTTCCTGAAGTTACGTCGGCCTAATGTTCTTTAATTTAAGCATCCAAGTCCACTTTCCTGGTAGAGATTTCAAGAGTGTACGAAGAATTCAAAAAATCACTGCAATAGATTATGGTTTCAGGATCGAGAGAAATGAACGATGGCAGAAGATTTTATCAATGTCGAATGTTTGGAATGAGAACTTAACAAAGAATTGATATCGAGTTTTACAAGAGAAGAGTTAGTTCAAGGATGATGACTCGAATCAGAGGAGAATCAAATGCAAATACCTGTCATTATCGGGGCACAAAAACTTAAGGGCAAGGGTACTTTCTAGGATTAAATTTTGAATAGAGTTTTCAACAAGACTTGGGTGCATAAAAGTTACCAACGAACGACACTTGACGGTACCATTGAGGACTGATGACATAAGAAGGAAGGACATACAAAAGAACTTCAAAAAGTTGACAATAGGGCTTGGGGTAAAAGAGAAATGGACTTATAAGGATGAAGTCGCAGGGTTCTAACGGTGTCTCTCGAGGTGATATCTAAAACTTCTCCTAGTGTGTACTCCTATCTACCCCCCTTAAAATAAGGTAACTCGTTGCATGAATGTCTGATCCTTGATCTCGAAGGTCTTCCCTGTCTTTTGCATGTAGATTCCTTACTGTTCTTGAACTCGGTATCGTCCTGACGCGACTCGCTATAGAACTTAGACACAGCAAATTTTAGTTCTTATAATGTATAGATGATAATAATAATTAATACACTTCAATCCGGTCTTCCACCACGGAGCCGCTATCCCAACTTAATCTACACAATCTATACGATTCATTATTAGTTAATTACAATTATTTTCATACCCTGAGAGTCCAACCCACACATGGTTCCTCTCCTAATCATTGCCATAATACATCATTATGATTCCAAACCCAAATTTTCTAGTAAACTTCCAAAACAAATGCATCAACTTTCATTATACAGTTTCTCATATATTACAATGTTACCAAGTACCCATAACACAAGGTTGATACCAAGAAGATCACATCATTTTAAAAGGAATACATCCATCATTTATATATATATATCAATTTGAAACCCACTTTTATTGTAAAAGAAAATTCAACCAACAGGTCCAATGCTTGCATCTTAACTCAATTTAGATATATATATATACATAGATGTGTCATTAGCTCAAGGGACTAGGAATTTAGAGAAAAAGGCCAATAATAATGAAAATAACTTTTCTAAAACATTAGGCTAAAAACAGGTGAAAAATTGTTAAGAAATTTTGGCATACCCTCACTATTTTAATCATAACTTTTTTTACAAAAATAATTTCTTCATGTGAGAGTAGTCTTGTCGGAAAGAGAATTTTTGGGGCTTCGATTTGAGTACAGAAATGACCCAATTTGGAGTTCGGACAAGGGACATGTTATCAAAAGAAGTTAGCCCTGTGCCGTCAGTTCGCTCGAGCGGACGTCGAGCTCTTGAGCACCCAACTTACTGCCATGTGAGCGCTCGAGCGGACAAGGATCCGCTCGAGCACGCTGGCACCCAAGAAAACCCCAGATTTGCCCCTATTTTGAGCTCCAAACCTCCATACACATAACCCTTTTACAAACATGCTTTAAATACTTGTTTTTAACCCAAAAACACTAGATTCAAGTCTCAAAACTCCTTTTTGATACCACGAATCATCAATTTCATGGGTAATCACCTCCCAAGAACCTCTATTTTTATGAAAACTAACTCAACACACACATAAACCTACCAATATGTTAATTAAGCATGCAATTGGGTTAATTTTTACTCATATACACAATTATCAACCCAAATCTATACACAACATGTGAGATAATCTAAATCCCACCTTGCATTTGCTTGAAAGCTTGTGATTTCTTCAAATCTCCCACCTAGGGTTTGGATGTTGGGTATTCTTGCCTCCTCAAAGCTTTATCGTTAATCTCCTTGCTCCAAAGCTTGGTCTTCACCTTGCTCACCCTTGATCAAGCTTCGATCCTCAAGATTTAGGAATAGAAGGTTAGGGTTTCTTGAGGTGGAGAAAATTCTCCCATAAGGAGAGGAAAAGAAGAGAAGGAGAATGATTTGGGTTTTCTCACGTGGTTAACGTATATATATATATATATATATATGAGAGAGAGAGAAGAGAAGGAGAATGATTTGGGTTTTCTCACGTGGTTAACGTATATATATTTATATATTATTTTTTTAAATGTTCTCCAAGGCTTGCGAAGCTTCTAAACTCATCCCGATAGCCCGCTCGAGCGGTGATTCCTGAACCTGAGTCTCAACAAAATTTTCTTGAACTAAACTCAAATGTCCAACTTCACTCTTATTATCTCATTTCAATTTTTCCCATAAATATGTTGTTAATATTAATCATAATTTTGTATCTTAAGAATCATTCGACAACTCATTAATTCGATCGTAAACACATAACTGAAAGCGGAGGACAACAAAATAAACATGTACCGGGTTATCACATCCTCCCCTCCTTAGGAATTTTATCCCCGAAATTCGGTACTCCTTAAGACTAAAAAAGCTCGGGATTTTTGGTCCGGATATCTGACTCTCTTTCTTAGGTTCCTTCGTCCACACCATGATGTCGCCATAACACCTTTACATAGGATAAAGTCTTGCCTCGTAAGACTTGTTACCATGGTGATAACTTTTTTCTTTTGCCAAACCTTACCAAGCCTTTTTCGGTGATACCTTTAGAAATATAAAATCTCCCACTTCAAATAATAATGGTCGCCTCCGTCTATCGACATAACTTTTCTGCCGGCTCTGAGCCATGATCAACTGCCTTCCAATTGTGGTAATCTTTTCAGTTGTTTCCCTTACCAATTCGGGGCCTAATAGTGAGGCTTCTCCAACTTCAGCCCAACACAATGGAGATCTACATGGTCTTCCATACAAGGCTTCATACGGGGCATCTCAATCCTTGCTTGGTAATTGTTGTTGTGTGCGAACTCAACTAGGGGTAGGAGATCTTCCCATGAACCACTAAAGTCCAACACATAAGCTCGTAACATATCTTCCAAAATTTGAATCGTACACTCGAATTGACCATCAGTTTGAGGATGGAATGCCGTACTAAAGAGTAAACTGGTTCCCAAAGCTGCCTGCAAGCGTTGCCAAAACTACGAGGTAAATCGGGGATCTCTATCTGATACTATCGATATTGGTACGCCATGCAATCGCACAATCTCCTGAACGTAGAGTCTTCCTAACTTATCCACTGAGTCAGTTGTACGCATCAGGAGGAAATGTGCAGACTTCGTCAATCGATCGACGATTACCCATATCGCGTCGCATCCCTTTGGTGATCGAGGAAGGCCTGAAACAAAATCTTTCGTCACGTGTTCTCACTTCTACTCATAAACTTGTAACGATTGAAGCATGCCCACCGGTCGCTGATATTTTGCTTTTACTTGTTGACATGTGAGACACTTAGCGGCAAACAAAGCCACATCCTTTTTCATGCCTTTCCACCAAAATTGTTGTCGAAGATCATAATACATTTTTGTAGTTCCCGAATGAACTACGAGTCGAGAGTGGTGAAAATTTCTTAGCACTTTGTCACGACAAGCCTCAGGTAGAAACAATCTTCCCATAAATCTCAAGCCTTGATTCGGTAAATTGGTCCATCCTTCGGCGTTTTCCTTGTTGGTGGCACGTTCCCCATACATTTGTGCCTCTTTATCAAGTTGCTGGGCCTTCATAACACGGTGTACCAATGTAGGTTGAGAGACCATAGCGGACAAGGTAACACGATCTTCGGCCCTACCAAGGTTAACGTCAAATTCTCCAATCTCTTCCAACATTTTCCATTCCCATATCGCGATTTGGACTAAAGACTTTAGATTGAGGGCATCTACGATAACGTTCACCTTGCCCTGGAGATATTGCAAACTAAAATCATAATCGCCCAGGTATTCCATCCATCTCCTCTGTCTCAAATTTAAATCCTTTTGTGAGAATAGGTATTTCTGACTCTTATGGTCGGAGAAAAATTTAGATCGTTCTCCATAAAGGTAATGCCTTCACATCTTTAACGAAAAAACAACTACTACTAATTCTAAATCATGTGTTGGGTAGTTCCTTTCATGCATTTTCAGTTGCCTCGATTCATATGCCATAACTTTGCCCTGCTGCATCAGAACACACCCTAACCTTTCATGAGATGCATCACAATATACATCATAACTAAGACCCCTCTCAGGTATGATCAATATTGGGACACTGGTCAATCGATTCTTTAATTCCTAGAAAGCCTCTTCACAAGCATCGTTCCACGTGAATTTAACTCCCTTTCGAGTGAGTCGTGTTAATGGTGACGCTAAACGGGAGAAATTTTTTACAAAACGACGATAACACCCTAGAAGGCCTAAGAAACTTTTGATATCAAACAAACTCTATGGTTTTTTCCAATCTTGCACGACCTCTACTTTAGATGGATCAACAGTTACTCCGTCTTTCGACACAACATGTCCCAAAAAATTTACTATGGGCAACCAAAATTCACATTTCTCATACTTAGCATAAAGCTTGTGTTCTCTTAAAAGTTGAAGTGCTAGACGTAAATGCTCCTCATGGACTTCTCGGGTTGGAGAATAAATCAAAATGTCATCAACAAAAACTACTACAAACTGATCCAGGTAAGGCAAAAAAATTCGATTCATTAAATCCATGAAAGTTGCGAGGGCATTCGTTAAATCAAAGGGCATCATAAAAAATTCATAGTGTCCGTAACGGGTAAGAAAAGCGGTGTTAGGTATGTCATCCTCCCGAACTCTTAGTTGATAATAGCTCGATCTCAAATCATTCCTTGAAAAACATGCAGAGCTCTTCAATTGGTCAAATAGGTCATTAATCCTGGGCATTGGATATTTATTCTTTATCGTAACTTGATTCAACTTTCAATAATCGATACATAATCGCAACGAGCCGTCTTTGTTTTTAGAAAACATTGCTGGTGCTCCCCATGGCGAGACAGTAGGGTGAATGAAGCCCTTGTCCAATAAGATCTGCAACTGAATCTTCAGTTCTCTCAACTCTACTGGAGCGAAACGATAAGATGGCACCAATATTGGAACAGTACCTGGGATAAGCTCAATAGAGAATTCAACTTCTCTATGTGACTGCAGTTCAAACAATTCTTCTGGAAAAACATCACTAAACTCGATAACCACCGATGGAAGCTCTCCTCGTACAGAAGGATCATCCTTAGCCAAAAGGGTGGAAAGAATCGTATGCACATTTGTTAAATGGTTCACGTCACTAGGTCGAGGAGTCATCTTATCATCTTTATCCCCCACATAAAAGAAAGAATCTCCTTCTGGAGTATACAAGAAAATCCGTCTTCGATCACAGTTTATAAATGCACAAAAGGTAGTTAACCAGTCCATTCCAAGTATAATATCAAACCCCGACATCTCTAGTACAATAAAGTCGAACACCAGATGACGATAAGCTATCACTATTTCACACCCTTTACAAATATACCTCAACATTGTACTGTCACAGATGGGTGTTTCGACATTCACAACAATGTCCGACATCTCAACAGGTTAACCCAAAGCAGATATAAATGAAGAAGAGATAAATGAACGTGATGCACCAGTATCAAATAATACACGAGCCCAAGAATTGAAAACTAACAAAGTACCTCATATCACTGGGGTACTGGTAATAGTCTCATGTATCTCAAGATTTGATGAAGTACGAGTTTCTGCTTTGGAATAGATCCTTCCTTGGATTCTAGATGTCTGTCCCCGTCCTCTACCCATAGGTTGCCGTATAGATTGTACCGAAGAAGCCTCCCTAGGAGCCCGAACTATTTGCATCCCGGTCTATCGAGTTGGTCGGTCGTATATCTGCTGCTGAGTAGGTTGTGTAGTAGATGTTTCTCGGCTAGCTCTTCCTTGCGGACATTCACGTCTATCGTTCCCCTCTTGACCACACTGAAAGCATCTGATGGGTCCCCTCTCCTGAGGCTGTCCTTGTGTCGAGTTCTGTTGTTGCCTTGGTGCTTGCTTCCTTTACGAACATTCTCTAGCCCGATGTCCTAGTTGCCCACAAACAAAACATGCAACTTCCCTTTGCTCCAGCCGTGCCATCAAGGCTATAGATGGGGTGTGTGCGGAGCATTGGGTCTGATAAGATTTATGCGGCGTCGAACTAGTATTGCTCTATTTCGGTCTTCGCTTCTTAAAAGGCCATCCCTCAGATTGTGTTGTTCTAGCCACCGATAGTTGCCTATTTTCCACGATCCTGCAATTGTCTACATAGTGCTTTTATTACCATAGCCGTCTCAACTACCTCCGAAAAAACCCTCAATCAGAACCCTACCACTTTCTCTTGGATAGCGGGTCGTAAACCCCTTTTGAACCTTTTAACCTTCAATTCCTCCGTTGACACCATTTCTGGCACAAACTTTGACAAGTTTGTGAACTTTGATTCATATTGAAAAATGAAAATATTTCCCTGTATCAACGATAGAAATTCCTCTCCATACGTATCTTGAATGGACTGTGGAAAATATTTTTCTAGGAATACCGCCATAAACGCCACCCATGTACCGTCCGTTGTCATCTTAGCAAACTCCCACCAATCATTTGCCTCTTCCTGGAGTTGAAAGGTAACGAAATCAACCCTAAGGTCATGTTCCACTATCTGCAAAGTATCTAAGATTTGGGTGACAACCTTTAGCCATTTCGTCGCCATTCGAGGGTCAAGTTCCCCAGCAAAAGTAGGGGGTTTAAATGTTGAAACTCTCTTATCATCATTGCAGCCCTTGAGTCCATATCCCGTGCTCCCCCTTGGTTAGTCCTAGCCCCAACTAAAGTCCTCAAAGCTTTTAGTATTTGTTGATTCACTTCTGCACCCTGAACTGGTTCCTACAGGGCATTGATATCCCCTTCTTCAGGAACTGGTGCTCTCCCGCATCCCCGACCGCGACTACGACCTCTACCTCTACCTCCTTCTTGCCTAGGAGGCATCACTATACAAAAAGAAAACGATTGTCAATACATAAGTCGTAAACAAATCGACACTCTCTTCTCAAATAGATTCAATTTTAAGCACAAACAGGGCTGACCATACTCAAACTTAATCACACTAACACATAAACACATACTGTGGGAAAGCCTCGAAGTAACGCGATAATCCGAGCAACTAATTCAGATTTCTCATAGAAAAAACATCGGCCAAACGCTTTTCTATTTCGAATCCCAAAGTAGTTGATCAGACAAAAAATGGCAAGCCACATCACCGTAAGACTCAACCTCTATGCTCATATAAACACATAGCATGTGCAAAACAGTACAACCACAATCCCATGTAAGCACACAAACAATGCATGTGTACTGGTGCCTAATGATCATCAAACAATTCTCATACAAAGGTCATCCTCATTTCCCACGGCTCCTAAGTATTCGAACTTAGAGCTCTGATACTATTTTGTCACGACCCAAACCCGGGTCCGTGAACTAACCCCAAGACATGCCATACATAAACCATATCCATAGGTAATGCCCCATGACATAAGAAAATAGTGTACATAACATTCGAGGGATTTAACTAAATGAACCAAGTTACAAAATTACATTTCTGAATATACTATAAATGTTTGAGGTAACACGCACATTAATATGAAGCTGTCACTTCCATTACATCACTTTCCTTAATTTTGCGTACAACAAAAAAAGACAACAAAAAACATTATAGCTTCATCTACTGGTCCTTCCCAAAAGCATCCATAGCATTGGTATCACCCCGCTCTTCGGAACCTGAAATGATTTGATAGATACATGAGCCGAAACTCATAGGATAAAGATTAACTCATATATAATGCATGATTTGTGAGGTGTGATGGGTGTAACCAGAATAAATATGTACATTTATCGAAGTTATTTACTTTTTGGCACACACACCCACGCACACAAATTTGCCCCTATTTATCCATTTGTTTTCCATCCACAAATCATTCTTGTTAATTTCTCAATTTTCACAAAACCGTATCACCTCTAATGAACTGGTGTCGGGTGCAGCTTATAGAAATTCTTCCCTATTAATTCCCAATAGGCTACACGAAGTCATTGAGCGATAAATAGCTTTATAACTCATCACGACACAACACCACATTTTGGAGGCTAACCCGTGGGCATGTAGTCCCTATCTTGTGCAAGTTTCTAATCTTTCACCGCGGAGCCACTATTCTAACTTAATCCATATCAATCCATACGATTCATTATTGGTTAATTATATTTATTTTCATACCCTGGGAGTCCAACCTACACATCGTTCCTCTCCCAATCATTTCCATAATACATCATTATAATTTCAAACCCAAATTTTCCAGTAAACTTCCAAACCACATGCATCAACTTTCATTATACAGTTTCTCGTAGATTACAATGTTACCAAGTACCCGTAACACAAGGTTGATACCAAGAAGATCGCATCATTTTAAAAGGTATACACCCATCATTTTTATATATATATATAGATGTGTCATTAACTCAAGGGACTAGGAATTTAGTAAAAATGTCCAATAATAATGAAAATAACTTTTTCTAAAATAATCAGCTAAAAACGAGTGAAAAATGATTAAAAAATTTTGACATACCCTCACTATTTTAATCATAACATTTTCTACAAAAATAATTTTCTTGTCAGAGTAGTCTTGTTGGAAAGAGGACTTCTGGGGCTTCGATTTGAGTATAAAAATGACCCCATTTGGAGTCCGAATGAGGGAGATATGATAAAATAAAGATAGGCCTACGTAGTCACTTTGCTCGAGCAGACGTCGGGCGCTTGAGAGCCCAACTTACTGCCATGTGAGCGCTCGAGCGGACAGGGCTCTGCTCGAGCACGCTGGCACCCAAGAAAACCTTAGATTTGCCCCTGTTTTGAGCTCCAAACCTCCAAACACATAACCCTTTTACGAACATGCTTCAAATACTTGTTTTTAACCCAAAAATACTAGATTCAAGTCTCAAAACCCCTTTTTGATAACACAAATCATCAATTTCATGGGTAATCACCTCCCAAGAACCTCCATTTTTATGAAAACTAACTCATCACACACACAAACCTACCAATATGTTAATTAAGCATGCAATTGGGTTAATTTTTACTCATATACACAAATATCAACCCAAATCTGTATATGACATGTGAGATAATCTAAATCCTACCTTGGATTTGCTCGAAAGCTTGTGATTTCTTCAAATGTCCCACCTAGGGTTTGGATGTTGGGTATTCTTGCCTTCTCAAATCTTTATTGTTAATCTCCTTGCTCCAAAGCTTTGTTTTCACCTTGCTCACCCTTGATCAAGCCTCGATCCTCAAGATTTGAGAATGGAAGGTTAGGGCTTCTTGAGGTGGGGAAAATCTTCCCTTAAGGAGAGAAAAAGAAGGGAGAGAGAGAGAGAGAGAAGAGAAGGAGAATGATTTGGGTTTCTCTCATGTGACTAACCTATATAT
>JAULJZ010059615.1:0-13598 GCA_032270985.1 Heliamphora pulchella
TATATTTAATCATAATATATCAGTTTATTGTTATCGTTTTTCATGAAAAATGCATGCGCCGTTTTTTACGGTCACGGTGTCGGTTCTTAATTTTTTTTCTGCATTCCAACAAAAATGAATATCTAAACTAAAATAAGCATGCTTAATCTTATTATATCTCTCTCACCTACAGTTTTTATTTCCTAAAACTTAGATCAGTACCTCGTTTTTACAAAAAACGAGAATTTATTTGCAGAAAATGAGAATTTACCACATTTTCACAAAAAATGGGGATCTATTTGCAAAAAATGAAGATTTAAACTGTAATAAGCATGCTTAATCTTCTTATATTTCTCTCATTTTCAATTTTTATTTTTATAAAATAGTGCTATCATTTTTCTTGCTTAGATATATACCAAATTTTAATAAAATAAGAATTAATTTTGTAGAAAATGATGACTTAAACCGTAATATGGGTTTATTTAAGTTTTATTTTTTAGTTTCTGAGTTTATTTAAGTTTCATTTTTCAGTTTATGAAATGTTATTATCATCATCGATTCATTAGTTATTTATATTTCATTTTGTTTAGATTCCAGTTGCTTCAATAAGTTCAAATTCATCACAGAACGTGTTTTTCTCATCTTGATTTTCTGATTCAATTTTTTCGAGTTAGGAATTGAGATAAATAGAATATGTTTTGGTCTCAAAACCCCTTTTGACTCATTTTAAATTTTGAATGCGCTATTTTCGGGATAGGATCTCAAATATATGGAATGGTGTTTTAATTTTTAATTAATAAATGAGGGTATTTTGGTCTCACTATCAAAAAATGGGACTTATCATAAAATGGAACTTAAAATGGGACTTATCTCAAAACAAATGTTTAAAATGGGACTTGGGGCTAAAAGACTCATAAATTTATCTATTATATATATTTATGTATAACAGATAAATTTATCTATTTGCATATCAACACAGATAATGCAAATGTATAAATTTATCCGTGTTCTTTATACGTGTTTTCAATAAGAAAGATAAATTTATCTGTATTCTTTACATGTGTTTTCAATAAAAGATAGATAAATTTATTTGTATTTTTTATACATATTTTGAAAAAAGTACAGATAAATTACATGTGCTTTTAATAAAAAATAGATAAATTTATTTATATTCTTTATACATATTTTGAAAAAGTACAGATAAATTTATCTATATTTTTTATACGTATTTTCAATAAGAGACAGATAAATTTATGTATATTGTTTATACGTGCTTTCAATAAGACAAATAAATTTATTTGTGTTCTTTACATATGCTTTTAATAAAAAAATAGATAAATTTATTTGTATTCTTCATATATATTTTGAAAAGGTACAGATAAATTTATATGTTATAAGGTATTTTTGTCCCAAAAAGACCTTGTGCGTTAAAATTTTTACACTGATGAACCTTATTCGTTAAAAAATCTTATGTTGGTTGAAAAATAGTAAACGACTTATAAATTGGACTGTTCATCAATTTTTCGTTATGAATAATGGGTTATTGTATTTTAAAAGTACTAGGAGTCTGAAGAAAATATTTTGAGAATTTGTATTTTAATTTAATTTTTTTGTTTTTTTATTTTTATCTTTTTTCCAAACAAGAAACTGACTTTTTAACAATTTTAGCTAAAATGCCAAAAAAAAAACAAATTTTTTGGCTTTAAGTCGGCTTTTTGGCTTTAAGCCAAAAAATTAAAAAGTCAAAAGTTCGTTTGGTTGGAAAAATAATAATTTGTAAACCACCAAAAAATCCAAATAAGCCAGATGTAAAATTTTAATATTGTCTTTCAGCCTAAATGAGATTTTGCCAATCAAAAAAATAAAAATGTTAAAAAGTTAAAAAGTCAAAAAACTAAAGGGTAAAATTAAAAATTATTATCTAAAAAGCCAAAAAATCAAAAAGTCAACTGGGTAAAAAATGAGGGTTGAAAAACAAATTTTTTTGCCTTTTAGACTTTTAGTCAAAAAATTAAAATGACAAAAAGTTGATTTTAAGTCAATTTGCCAAATGAGAACTAAGTGATTTTTTTTAAGTGCTTATAAAAAATCCAAAATCCGCCACTGATTGCAATCACATCGCCGTAGCTTTTCTTAATTTTTCCTTTTACCCGTAACCTTTTCCTTCCTCCGTTCTTTCTCTCTCTTTCTCACACGCGCACTTGCTGAGAAAATCAACACCCAGAATTTCCCGAGAAGTTCGTTTTCTTGGATTCGTTTTTCTCACTTCAAAGCATTTTATTTCCTCCGTGTCCTCCTTTCTGTATATACCTTCCATATTTTTTTCATCTACTTTTTCCACTAATGTATCACGAAACTAGGGCGTCTATTCGCAATCATAACTGGCAGATTTAGGATCTCAAGTCTCCCTATAATGTACATTCTCGGGTCCTTTTATTCATTCATTAATGGGTATTTTTGTTAACGCTGCTATGCAATAGGGGTTATGCATTTTTTCGAGTTAATTATTGATTAAAATTCGAGGGCTTTGGAGGTCTTGGATGATTTTTGAATGGTGGGTTTTGGTGGATCTGAGAGCTTTCTAGAGATTTTAGTGTTGAGCAACTAATTGGGGAAGAGTTTTGGTGTTCTGTGGTTCTGATTTTGAATTGGGTTGAAGATTGAAAAGAAGAGTCGTTGAATTATTAGGTTATTTAAGGAAGTTGATCTGAATTGGCGATCAAATTATGGATCATGTGATTGGTGGAAAGTTCAAGCTCGGGAGGAAGATTGGGAGCGGATCTTTCGGCGAGCTGTATTTGGGTATATCCAATTTGTATTCTCAACTGGCATTCTAGCTTTTTCCCCAAGCTTTTGTTAGTTTTGATTATATATATTTGATTTGGTAATATGTTTCAGGAGTTAATGTACAAACCGGAGAGGAAGTCGCCGTAAAGCTGGTATGTTTATATATAAATATATGTTGGGGAAGCTTGAATGTGGTGTTGGATGGTTCATATTTAGTAGCTATGTATATCGTTTTAGAGAATTTTTTAGTGATCTTGTTGTGCTTGATTCTTGATTCAGCATTAAATAGAGGTATTAAATTATTCTTCAATGAATGGTTGTCTTATATAGGTTAAGTTGTTGATAAATATGTGGTCATGATTTTGTCTTTTAGAACAACTGAGATCATTTTATGAAGGAACCTGTGTTTGTGTTTGTACTAATTCCCTTACTGATTTTCAGTTCTCATTCACTTCTGTTATTACAGATCTCTTCCTAGATTGGGCCGTTTGAGCACCATAAATATTTCATCTGGCATATGCTCTGTTTTAGCTTTTTTTATTTCCTCTATATTCGGTTTTAGTACCACTAATGTGTCGAAAGGAGGGTATTGGCTGCATCTAGTTTGGAAGAAGTTCAGATGCAGACCTTATATATCAGAAGTTGCATTCCAATTCAAGTAACTGAAAGATAGTTTTCTGTTTTTCATATGTCGTTCATCTTTTGAGCGGAAAACTGATTATCATCAACTTATTTGTTTTAAAAAATGCTGATTATTATCAACTTGTCTTATCCAAGGTTTTAAATATCGGCCATTACGTATCGGGATTTTGGACCTCCGATACCGATATTTACCAATGTATCGGGTGATATTGTCCGATATCTACCGATACTTGACTGTATCACCGATACCGATGCGTCTTCCGTTACCGCAATTTAGAACCTTGGTCTTATCTCCCATGTGTTGTCAATTGGATATACCTGGTATGATTCTTTCATTGCTGGGCATTGAGTCCGGTTGTAATTACAAGCCTCATTAGGTCTATTTGGCAGAAATATGAGTAATTTACTTGAAATTTTCTTCTAAAACTCCTGATCCAGAACCTAAGGTCCTTTTTCTTGGTATAATTGTTTCTATTGATTGTTAAATTCCAACGGTTTGTGTGACCAAGAAAATCTATTGAGCCCACAAAATTTTCTTCTAATCATTTACTGATAATCTGACCTTGTCGTCAATGATAATCAGGCCTTGTTATTATATTTTCATTTCAGGAACCAGTTAAGACTAAACACCCTCAGCTTCACTATGAATCAAAATTGTACATGCTTCTTCAGGGTGGAAGTGAGTTTTCTCTTCTGATTCTTCCCCTGCTGTGGCTGCAAGGGATTTCATTGTGTTGAATCAGAGTAGTTGTGCCTATTTGTTTCTTATTTGTTGTGTGAAGGTGGTATTCCACACCTCAAATGGTTTGGTGTTGAAGGCGAATACAGTGCAATGGTTATTGACCTTCTCGGGCCAAGCCTAGAAGACTTGTTCAACTATTGTAATCGGAAGTTCACTTTAAAAACAGTGTTAATGCTTGCAGATCAATTAGTAAGTATTCTAGCACCTTATAGAAATGTTTGACTAGTGATTGTAGCTGCTCTACTTATGCTTTTTCCTATTTCTTTAACATAGATTAATAGAGTTGAATATATGCACTCAAGAGGTTTTCTTCACCGTGATATAAAGCCCGACAACTTTCTAATGGGTTTAGGGCACAAAGCTAATCAGGTATGTTCTGTGGACTGCGTTTGTATATATAATTATTAATGATGTTGCTGTCGGGTGATAGCTCTGAAAAGACAGATTACCTGTTACCTGTGCATCTAGACACTTCCATAAGTGGATGCTTTTAAACAGTTCTAGTTGTGCTATAAATTGTGTTATACTTCTGACTGGCAGTTTTGACATGTGAGAATGAAAATACTGCGTGGCATCATGTTTGTCGAGTTTGTAATGCAGTCCCAACTCCCAAATTTTAAAGGTTTACACTACATGCAATATGATAAGATGCAATTTCAAACTAAATGATACATGTATCCATTTGACTTCAAATGGTGTGCAAAATAAACACTTACAATAAAAAAGGGGGTATACCATGCAAGGCCGGTTTCATCATGAACAAGTGACTGATACATTCAAGGATGTTAACATTCTTATGGCCTTATCTGTCTTTAGTTGTGTCAGTTGATTAATTTCCATTTTATGCGGATCATTTTGTGTTGACTTTTTAATTTTGTTCTTGTCATGTTGGATTGTCATTTCTTCATACTGATCAAACAAAACCAAATCAAACTAAGTTTTTGTCTCAATCAATAAGGGTTGATTACATGAATCATTTTACGCCATTATGTTCTGTTAAGGGTCATATCTTTAGTTAGTTTCAAAGTTTATATCTTTCTTAATACGACATTTCATGTCAATTTAGGTTTATTTCTCTTTTTAGTGTTTTCATTATCTATGATCCTATCGTTTTTTCTTACTATTGTATCAATCGGGTTACGTTGTATGTGTTCAAACAACCTTAATTTATTTTTCTCAACTTGTCTTTAATTGGTGCGAGTATTTAATTTTTATGGCGACTTCATCATACATGTCTCTTATGACATTAATTTACCTCTTTGTCACTCTCTTCTTTCTCCAACGCCCACTATATGAAATCTCTAGACACTTTGTTATAGATCTTTTCTAAATTTATAAAAATCATATGAAGGTCTGTCTTCTTTTTTCTCTATTTCTCTATTTCTCTAGACACTCTATCATAGGTCTTTTCTCCATGCTGATCATTTTTTTTTCCTTCTCTTCTTGACTATGTCATTTTCCATTTTTATTTTTGCGCCTTGGTTTTTGACCTACAGGTATACGTCATTGACTATGGCCTTGCAAAAAAGTTTAGAGATCTTCAAACACATAAGCACATACCATACAGGTAATTGAAGTATCTTCTATATGTTTAGAGAATATAATACAGTGGTTTCTGCTTTTCATTTCTAATCTCAGATGTTGAGCTCCGTGTGTGCCTTGTGACTTCACTTTATATGTATGCTTGTCATAGGATTTTGCTGTTCATTGTTATGTTTAGACATGGGAGTACATGGAAATTAATGGTCATCCTTACATAAACTTGATTATTATTATTATTATTATTATTATTATTATTATTATTATGGAAAAGTACATATAAATGGGCTTTTGAATTATCTTTAAATATTTGCCAGTAGCCTCTGCTGTAAGTGGTACTATGGAATGTCCTTGAGGTACCGTAGTACCTTTGTTTAAGAAAATGTTTTAATTTGTTTTTGAGGAGACATGATAATTATGCTTCATAGTTCAGATTATTTAAGATAATTTCCATTTATACGGTTCATAACAAATCAATCATGATTGGCTAGATCATTGGAGCAAATCATATCCAGATACCAAATCTGTCTTAATATATAATCCCCCATGAAGTAGGAGAAAATTCTTGGAAGGTTAAATAAAAAAAATTTCTCTTTCCGTAAAAAGAACAAGGAAAATGAATCTTCCAATAGCTTCGAGCCTAATTGGTTAAAAAAGGCAGGTATTGCGTGGATTAGACTCTTGGGTCTTGGCTCTTAGATTGGGGCTTAGATTGTTGAGATGAGGTGAAGGTACCAAGTCCATGTACTTGTACCACATTGTTTGGTGAGTGAAAATTAATTGGTTGTGTAAGTTAGTTCACACATATCTTAATAACAATGCATTTTAATTTGTGAGGGCCTAGTTCAAAGCGAATAATATTATTACTGTTTTGATAGGGCAATACATTTGGTATTAGAGCTAGCACCAACCGACAATGTGTGGTGAGCTCCATACGAGGATGTTTGGCTCTAAGGAGGATGGATTGTCGTGACCCAGATCTAAGAGTTTAAGACTCTTGAGCTAAGTTTTACATAATAATGGCGGTTTCTGTAACAGTAACGATGGCGCTTATGTGGTTATGAGGTGTAATAGCTATAGCATAATGGTGGCAATAAAGCCAAGATTTTTTTTCACTTTTTGTCACAAATAAGAGAAAGTTTATCAAATATTTTTATTTTAGAATCACTATTAATGGATTTAAAATGTTTTTTGGTGGATTTTGTTTGGTTTTTAAACTTGATCTAATGTGTACTTATTTTTACCCTAGTTTTAGGTTGCTAGGGGAAATCTTTCTTTCGTTGGATGTAATTAATTTTCTTTAGGGATAATTAGTGAGAAATCCAAATGTTAGTCCTTGTAGTGCATTTAGTTCATTTAATTTTTTTAAAATTTTTTTAGGTCTATTATTTTAAAAGTTTTAAAGCTTGAAGTCCTCTAATTTAATGCTTGATAATTTTATGGAGAAAATTGTCCTCATAAAAAACGCTACTTTCGAAAAAATATTCACAGGCCATCTTTTTTTAATCACAATGCTACTTTCGAAGAAGCATTCACTGGTGAATGTCATGTCCTATTTCTAGTAATTTTCAACCGATTGAGAAGAAAATTCCCATTATTTGGAACATGAGCTTGATGATTACAGAGATATTACAAAAGTAAATTGTGCTTTACAATGAACATGGCCATTTTCATTCTTGGATCTCTCTCTCTCTCTCTCTCTCTCTTAATCACCCGAATTCCACCTTTCCTCTTTTCTGGTAATTTTCATTCCAACTTATCCTCTCTCTCTCTCTCTCTCTCTCTTTGTGATAATCACCCGATTCTCGGTCCACTTTTCATTCTAACTTATCTTCTTAGTCCAAGTCATGCTCTGTTTCAATTCATAGTTCCTCGAACTTCGTTGAATTTATTTACTTTGCTCTTTCAGAGCATTTCTTGCTTTCAAAACTATCTGTTGGGAATTTGTTGGAATTTATTAACAATAGATAAATTTATCTGTCGAAATTTTTGACAGCAGATAATTGGTATTTATTGACAACAGATAAGGAATTTGTAAACAACAGATAAATTTATCTGGTATTTATTGACAATAGATAAATTTATCTGTCGAAATTTTTGACAGCAGATAATTGGTATTTATTGACAACAGATAAGGAATTTGTAAATAACAGATAAATTTATCTGGTATTTATTGACAATAGATAAATTTATCTGTTAAGCATTTATTGGGATTTATTAATAACAGATAAATTTATCTGTTGGGAATTTAGTGGGATTTATTAACAACAGAAAAATTTATTTATTAGTATTTATTGACAATAAATAAATTTATCTGTTGGAAATTGGGATTTATTAACAACAGATAAATTTATCTGTTAGTTTGACAACAAATAAATTTATTTGTTGAGAATTTGTTAAGATTTATCTATAAGAATTTATTAACAAAAAATAAATTTTTCTATTGAGGTGGGAGAGGTACTATAGGGGTGAACGATACCTATTCCAAATTCATAAGCATTCCTCAATTGATCTAACCTAATCGCTCTTCCGTGGGACTTTTCCAAGTTAAATTCCATTCGCATGTATGACCTTGTTATCCCATCCGTCTTCCACGTTCGAGATATTTGATCCTCCTCTCTCTCCTCCCCCCTCTCTCTCTCTCTCTCTCTCTCTCTCTCTATATATATATATATATATATATATCAAGGTTTTAAATGGCAATATGAGAACACATCTGTATGGTTAATTTGCGTGTAATTTGCGTTGATCTTGTTTGGATCCATGGTTATGTTGGCGTACCGTTTTTGGATTTCTGGGGGCGTAGTGAAGTTGATTAGGAGGCGTTTGGGCAGTTCACTTTTTAGGGATTTAGGGCTACTGTTAATCTAAAAGGTGGTTAGAATATATATATGGTTATATAATAGATATAGTCTATGCGTGGTACTCCATGCCATATCCTTGTCTCCTTTCTTCTTGTGATCTTGGTAAAAGGTAAGGACTAATATCATTGCGTTTGTTTTTGTATCCCGTCAAGTGTTTAAACCTCTTTATCCAAAAAATTCATTTGGTCATCAGAGATGGTTGCCGGAGCTCGTCGGAGCTCGCTGGCAGTCGCTGGAGGTGGAGGTGGTGGAATAAGTGTTAATGTGAAAGAATGAGTATTTAGAGTACGAAGAGTATTTTAGTCTAATTTTACGCAATGGACTTTAAGAGTCAAATTATTTTTTGTTGAACCTAATGTTGTATAAAATGTTACTTATGGACCTTATACCAAAACCAATTTTCTTTACTTCACTGATAGTACTTGTTAAGTCCCCAATTTTTTCAGAAGTTTAAGCTATTAGGAAATGGACTCAATAATGTATATCAAGTCATCTAACACTTCCCCTCACGTGCAAGGGAAAGACGAACAAACTGAACAGGTGTCCCAACACACACAGTACACATTAACAAATATTACTGGGAAACACATCACGAGACTTGAACCCATGACCTCATAAAACTAGAGGTTTGATACCATGTTAAGTCACTAATTTTCTTAAAAGTTTAAGCTGTTGGGAAATTGGCCCAACAATGTATATCAAGCTATCTAACAGTACTTATATATAATTTCTTCTTGTTATGAGTAAATAATCTTGAAGTGTGTATATATTAATAACGATAGTCTCATTCTCATAAACAAAAGTTCATAATACGCAATGCCAACATATTAACATCAAAGTACATAACATGATATCAAAGTTTTGTTCAATAATTTATTCCTAAAACTAAACTTGATGTAAGTTAATCGTCTAGGAATCCAGTGCCAATGTATTGAAAGTTTGTTGGTAAGAAAATGATGAAAGTATGAAAAAGGAAAAAGAAACTAAGCTCATCTAATCTTTATAGAAACTCAAATCTGGTAGAACTTCAAAATTGGATACTTAGCATATCAATCTAAGCTTTCATATGAGTTCTCTGTGTCTTTTGTATGATTTTAATAACTAGAAAAGTGGAAATTGAAAAAGTGGCCTTATACGCACTAAATAGGTTAAAACACATGTTTAACGGTTGTAACAGCCGTAACATTAGTGCTACTATTACGGCTGTTGCAGTATTGTAACTGCCGTAATGGTTGTCCTGTTACGGCACCGTAACAGTATTGTAACGGTGCCGTAATGGCTATTACAGCCTTTATGTGATGGTGTTGGCTGTAATGGTTGTGAATTTCTATCACATGCTATAAAAGTGGTAATGGGTGGCAGTACTACTGAAACAGTTGTTAATATCGTTCTTGCTTGGTTGTAGCGTTATGTGATAAAGAGGGATTAGGAGGCGGGATATGGGCTTGGGCCCCATATGTATACCTCTCACACCTTTGTCGCCCAATCCCTCTGAGTCTCACTTTTGATTGGACAAAGTTTGGGGGAGAGGGTATTAGATGTTAGGCCATCCTTGTTTTCTCGTACAGTGCTTGTATAACTAACCCTAATTCCCCCTTCTCCCTCTCGCTCCACTGACAACCAGAAATGATCTTCCAAATCTCATCTTTTTTTTAATCTCCCTTGAACCAAGCATTATACAATTATTCATAATATATATACACATCCAATATGTTATTGTATCCAATTTTGTGGGGTGTCACATATTACATATTCTCGTTATCCCCCCAATCCCATATCAATGAACAAACATGACCTAAGATACTCGTGCATGAGGAGAACCATATTGATAAGCTTCTGGATAGAATGAAGAAAAGAATTGAAAGATCTCCTTTAATGGAGGCTCAATTCAGTTTATTCGTTGATAGGAAGTTGGGTTACACTTCAAACAAGAACGAAAGCACAAATTCTAGACTACCCCTCTACTCTCCTACTTTTCCTTTTTATACCTTTCCTTCTCCCTAACTAACTAACTAACTAACTAACTAATATTCTGCTGTTTCAGCTGCTATACTGCTGCATATGAGCTGCACCCAATTTCACTAATTTTCCACTTTTTTCCGGTGTTTATCATTCCATCCCCCTTAAGAAGGCCAAGTTTAAAAGAACAAGTTTAATTATGCACCCCGTGAGAAGTCTCTCATCTCTTTGCACACTTCTCCTAGAATGCTTTTAAGAGAGTGGCAGGATCTATGTTCTACAATTGCTGTGGAATACCTTTTCTTGACAGCATCACAAATTCTAAGTTGCACATTTTGTTCCTTTCCAAGCATCTGTTGAGTTCCCTTGATAATTCCCTCAATGGAATCAATGAGTTTCATGCGATCCGCAATGCTAGTAATAGCATCTTGAAACCACGAAGAGTTTGTCGAAGCTTTTCCTGAATATGAACATAAAGTTCTAAAAAATCGGTGTTCATACTGGATTAGTTCTGCTTGGGACGGCACATCATCAAGCTACCGCTTGAGCAATACAATTTTCCCAAGTTTAACAGCAAGTTCACCCTCAAAATGGTTGAATGTGTGTTCTAATATTCCTGGTTCCCAATTCTTGTAGAGACATTCAATTAACTCTTTAAGAACTTCTCGCCTCTTTGGCCATAAAATCCATGGACACCCTTTGAATCTGTTCTTGTTGGTCACAACAGAAAAAAATAGCCAATCTTAAATTAAAGAACAAGAAACTGGGCAATGGAGGGACGCCATGTACACGAGTTATGCCAATGTAAAATGCTTTAAAGTGAAGGAAAAAATACTGATCAAAACAATGGAAAACAATTAGCATCCAAGTGGCGTTTTCTACCTCCCGATTATTGGATTTTCCCACCGAATCGGTCTCTTGTTCCTTCATTCGAAGTTCAACCATTTCAAGCTTAATTTGGATCAAATTTTCGGTTTCTTTATCATCCAATTCCTTGTTCAACATTTCGTTGTGATTAAAATTTTTCTCTAATTCCTTATCATTTGTGGTTTCATCAAGTTTGACCTTGTCGAAAATGATAGAAAATGCGTCCGAAATATTTTTGGGGCTCCACTTTTGAAGAACATAATTGTCGAAATCTGAAGAACAATCTTTCTTCCCTTGAGTATTCGACTTCACTTCATCATCTTCAACTTCCAAATTCTCAATGTCCTCCTTATGAAACAAATTTGAAGATTTAGTGTACTCAATACTCAATTCTTGTAGTAAAGCCAATTCAATGGCTTGATCCATCGTGAAAGATTGATACCTTTGAACTCCATTCTTGATTTCCTCTTTCAATCCATTTATGAAACAACTTATAAAAACTTCTTCAGGTAATTGCTTCACCTTAGTAGCTAATTCTTGAAATCTTCTCTAATAGTTCTTGACATTAGACTTTTGCCTGAGCTCAACGAGTCCTCTAATGGCCTCTTCATCATCATTCTTCATGTTCTTGATTTCCTCTTTGGAGGTGGCTGGCTGTTTGTCTTCTTCCACGCTCATCGCACTAGAATTGGCCTTCGCTGCTGCCAAATCATGGCCCTTGTTTTCCAATTCCATGCTGTTTTGATCAACGGGACTCCTCTCGATTATTTGATTACTTGCATGGACGGTTCCTTCGAATCTACGAGTTTCTTGCTTTCTTATTCCTTCAGCCATTATCACTTTGCAATTCCCACAGGTGAGGAAAGATGCTCTGATACCAAATGATAAGCTTCTTGGTAGAATGAAGAAAAGAAATGAAAGATCTCCTTTAATGGAGGCTCAATTCAGTTTATTCGTTGACAGGAAGTTGGGTTACACTTCAAACAAGAAAGAAAACACAAATTCTAGACTACCCCTCTACTCTCCTACTTCCCCTTTTTATACCTTCCTTCTCCCTAACTAACTAACTAACTAATACTCTGCTGCCTCAGTTGCTACACTGCTGCATATGAGCTGCACCTAATTTCACTAATTTCCCACTTATTTCCGGTGTTTATCAACCATTCTTTTGCTTCAAAGATTCTCCTATTCTCTTTATTATGCTTCATGTAAGCAGGAGACAGGAATCAACCAATGGTCTTCCTTCTTTACCACCACTTATTTAGCAAGTCCATGACAAACCTTGGCATGACCCATGACACAACCGAGGTAGAGAGCAGGAGACAGACTGAAGTTTCTAGTGAGGTATTTGGTGCACAGCTTTTTGCAACTTGAAAGTTGATATAAGCTCATGAAGGAGAAACAGATCTTGAAACCTTAGGGACATCTTTGTCGCTTTACATCAATTTCATTGCAAGTTTTGGGAAGTATGTTCCTCGTTTTTATGGTTCTCAGTGTGTTATTACTCGAGCTTGAGGGAAGTTTTTTGAAGTTTTTCGAAGTTTTTCTTCCTGCTCTGTCACAATGAGTGGTTGTATCGCCTCAGGGATTTGAGATAATCCCTTTTTGTTTTGAGTGGCTGGACTAAATCTAACAGTTTGTCTTCGCTCTTCCAACTTTTCGCATCCTAATAATTAATGAAGGGGTAGGCTGTGAGATCCGGACCTGTCTCTTTTTGAAACTTATATGTATATATGATGTGTCTTGCATATATATGTCTGCGGTGTATGATTTACTTGTTTTGATGCATGTTTATATTTATCTGAGTATGCGGGGTTGGTTTCCGGGATTGTAGGGAGTTGCCGTGCGAATTTCGAAAATTTAAAAAAAAAAGATATTTTGGAGACCTATAAATATCGGAACTTAGATATTTTCTAAAAGATATTTTTTGAAAACTTAACTACTAAGTTCCCTTCAAATTCTCTCTGCCTTCTCTCTAATTTCTCGGGGGCCCAGGGTTTAGTTTTTGACGGACCATCTGCTAATCCTTAGTATCGGCATCAAGGGCTTCGCATCCATCCAGTTAGAATTTGATTCCGACGAAGCTCGAATTTGCACGTGGATCGAGGCGTCGGGTTTTTGACCAACGAGGTAGGATTTCAAATTCTACTGTTGTATAAGGAATATATATGTAATCTTATGATGTTTTACCGTTTAAAAACGCATGAAAAGATGATTTG